>UELX01000286.1:0-92940 GCA_900480035.1 Eupelmus urozonus | reverse complement strand
GAGAGTCTAAAGAGATCGTTTTTAGACACGGCAACCACTCTATTAAATTTATATTTATACTTTTGTTATTTACAAGTGTATTTGACATAAAAAAAATATATATATATGTACGTATGTATGTATGTATATATATATACGTATAACGGCCTAAATTGCCGTTTTCAGAATAGCGGACTTTTGCGCCCGTTTCGACGTTTTTAGCGCCCGCCGGTCTGAAAATGGGCACTTTTGGCTCTCATTTTAGGTGGTAAAAAGCGCGAAAATCGTGCCTGTGTGACAAAAAAATATTTTTTTAACAAAAACAAAGTTTTTGATAAAATATTTTTGTACATCTTTGCAAATTCGGTTTCTTATTTACAAAATTAATTACATTTTTTATTATATTAACTAGATTTGTATTCAACAAAACTCTATTTGAGTTCAACATTCTAAATATTTTCTAAATTTTGATTCTCTTGGCCTCAAATGGTAACCGCATTTATTCTAAAATAATTTATTATCAAAATATTTTGTCACCTACTTTCACTATCAATAAATATAAAATCATTTAAATTAACTATAACAAAATTATAATTAAAAAAATAAACTTTTCATATTTTCATTCCTGTGTCTAGATCTAATATTTGTTTCATGACTTCATAAGTAGCAAAACTCATTGCTACCATTGGGATAGCTCTTAGATAATTTATACTCATTCCTCGATAAAGTCCCTTAACTATACCATTTTCATGATAAATCATCCTCAATGTATAGAGCATGCCCGTACTAAAAAAAAATGTAAATAAATATAGATATATTGATTTTTAAATATATATTAGTTAGTAACAAATATATACCTGAATTTGTGAGTATCTGGATTCATCATGGCTAACTGCATTCGTCTTCTTGTAACATCTAGAGGGTATGAAAAACTTTGTGCAACAGCTCCTGCAATACCACCACATAATAGTTTGCCAGGAATCGTTAATACTAGTCCACCTAAAATTTAAATTTTTATTTTTTGTATGTAGATTACAGTATTATGTAATGATATTGTTATGATTTTCAGAAAAGCTTCTTACCAGTATTTTTATCGCATTTTCTACATAAAATAGTAGGAAAATATCTCATGCATAGGTATTTGAATTTTTCAAATGAGTAGAAAGAAAATCCTGCATAAGGAATCATTCCACATATAGTAGGTAAAAATCCTCTGTACAATGCTCTAACGCCACCTTCCTAAAATGAAATAAAATATCAAGTTTAAGATAATTCTCATTGATAAAGTAAGTGATGCAATACAATTGTAATACCAACATCTTTAAAGATTGAAACTGCTGTGTGAATGATTCCTGTGTAAATATGCTCTCCAGTTACTTGGAAGGCAAGTCGAGCTCTGATTGTATCAAGTGGATAGGTCAATGCCACAGCTGTAACTCCTGCACACGAGCCAGCAACAAACTTATCAGCCTGTGTACGGTTTCCCATTATGTTAGCTAAGTACTACATAGAACAATTAAAACATTAATTAAAAGCAAGAGCAATTTGTTGGAAAATAAATTTAATTGAACTTAAAAAAATCACTCTACCTTTTTATAAATTTCAAAAGCTGTGAATTGTGTCGCCGCATATGGGAATATCCTGACCATTTGAGCAAAATTACCTTTGTACAGAGCAAAGAAATGCTCATGGTAGATGATTTCCTTGAGACCAGAGAAGACACCTGAACATAAAAAGATTTTTAGATATTTGGAGAAAGTATCAGCATAAATGAATTTAAAATGAATCATCTTACCCAAATGTTTATAATGATTACTGTGCGCCTGGAGCAGTATTTTTATTCTGTCCAGAGGTGCAACAGTCGTTTTGGAGCACATTCCAGCAACACCTGCGTGAGAAAGTCGAGAAAATCATAATTACAGCAATGAAATTTACACGCATTAGCGCACATTCGAAAGTTTCCATTTTTAATATCACGTCCGCGATAACGTTATCAAAACGGAAAAAAAATTGGCAATGATAAAAAAATAAAAGAAAACAATAAAATCCGACTCACCGCCGGCAATGAAGCTCTTGACGATGAACTCCAGGTTCTTCTCGGTCTGTACGCTGAGCGACGACATCGCGGCGGCGTTTCACTTTTCGCGCGTATAGCCACGGCTCTCTCGCAGGAATGCCGCGCTCTCTCGTTGCAGCAGCCTTTACCTACCTACACTCGGCGCGTTTAGAAAGCAAAAATGCCGCCGCGGGAAGAGCCGCGCTCCTCGGAGCAGGTAGCTTTACGTCTGTGTGTCTATATTACGAGTGTCTGTGTACACAAGTGGAAAAAGAGAGGGACGCTACATACGCCAGGTATGTGTGTTATACGTGCGTATGCGGTCAGACACCTCTCTCTCTCTCTCTCTCTCTTTTCTCGGAGTGAGCGGACTGTCCTGGAATGAGAGAGTCCAGTAACCTTGACTGACACTCCCGGCGCGCGCGTCTTCCCTCGGCGGTGAGAGTGCCCCTCGCGCACTCACGAAATTCAGGTTATACTTCCGTTAAGTAACGTGCACTTTGCACTGTCAATCTTCCCGAGAGCACACACGGAGCGCCGACCGAAGTCCAAGCAGCCGACTAGCGGCTGAGCCCCCACTCCTTCAGATTCTTGGCGGATCTTCGGCCAATCGCGGAGCTGGACCTTTCCTTTTTTCCACTCCCGTAGCCGAGCCGCGCTCGTTTGTTTATCAACTTGTCGTCGATGTTATCGCTGCTTTGGACGATTATTTTGTTTTTATCGGGTGATTGGGGGGTAGGTGTTTGTTTTTTTGGCTTGCTGAGGTTGGAGTTGGATTAGAGTGAGTGTTTAAAGCGCTTTTGGAGAATTTCGCGGCGGGCCTTTGATTGATACGTCACTGCTTGACCACGTGTATGCAGTGATGTATGTGCATACTTATTGGTGAGGACATAACCTAGAAGATGACGGTTGCGATATTGTGTTTTGATAATGACGACTCCGGTTTTATCGAAAAATCAGCAGAGAAAGTCCCTTTCGGGCAAAAAGGGACCGGTGAAAGGTTTAAAGAATGTTTTGGCCCAACCTTATGATAACTATTGGTGAGATTTTAGGAAATTGTTAAATAATGAAAAGAAAACGCTTGTTTTGTTTACATTGCTTATATATTTTTTATATTTGTTTAGGCCTCTTTTAAAAAATGATGAGGACTCAATATTAGAGAACTGTTTAAAAAGGTAATTTCTTAAATTTCTTAATGAAAAAAAATTATAGTAAATGTTTTTACTAATTACATTTTTAAGATTACTTCCATCATTAAAACGTCCTGAAGCAAAAATTCCATGGTCACAACTTCGCAAAATGGGTAAATCAGAGAGATCTGCTGCAAGAAAAGAGGCTCAGGCAAAATGCCACACTCAATATGATGAAACTATTGCGTATGTTTTAGTAATTTTATGCAACTATTATTTGTTACATCTATAATATATGCTTTGTTTATTATTTCAATTTAGGAGTTCCGTTATATTTGGAATTAATGCAATTACAAGATTAATAGAGAAAGATGATATTAGCTGTATTTTATTAGAGGCCAGTATAGACCCTTCTTTACTTGTTAAACACATAGTAATCATGGCAAGAAATAAGAAAATTCCTATACTTCTTATTTCTTTTTTAAAAAAAGTAACATTGGAAACAGTTGGATTTGCTACAGCAGCAATTGCTTTAAGAGTAATTTTTTTTTTTTAATATTAAAATGATACATTTTTTTAGAAAATTAAATTATAAAATATTTTGTATTATAATTTTTAGAAAAGTGTGAAAACTTCACCAGAAAATTACTTCTATGATTTATTTGAAAAAATTTCTGAAATATGGTCAAAAATGGCAATTTCAAAAACTCCTGTGACCTTATTTCAAGATAAAACTTTATCTGATGAAAAAACTATTCAAGATCAAACTAGTGTACAGAATATGGAAGTAGATAATAAAGAAGATATTGTTAAGCCTTGTAATATATCTACAGATTTATACTTATACAGAACATCAAAGAAAGAAAGAGTTTTTGAACCTCTAAATTCATCCAAAGAGAAACAAAACGCAGGAAAGACATGGACAGACTTTATAGCTTTAGATAATGATAATAAATATGATATTGAGAAAAAGAAAGTGCCATTGAGATTTTTTGAAAGTGTAAGTTCTAAAAGTGATAAAGTATTAAATAAAAAAACTAAGAAAGTGATGGGTGAATCAGATGACAGTAATAAAGTTAGTTACAAGCCATTGAAAGTGAAACGAATACAAGGTAACCAATCACGCATTAAAGCTACAAAACCTGCTAAGATGAAAAAAAAATAATGTAAATATAGTTTTTATAAATAAAAGAAATTGTATTTTTTATACAAAAATTGTACACTATTTACAATATTATCTTACAATTATACTTTTTGAATTTATAAATTAAGTTGAATGTCTTTTGAGTACTATGTTGATATCAGACAGGTAAAGTTGAACTAACTGAAGATTTAAACATTCTTGTGAAAAACATGAGTCCCGTCGTTCCACCTGGTATATGACTTATCAAAAATGTTAACATTGCGATTAATTGTAATACTGCACATAAAACCGTTAATGATGTAGATTGTAAATGGAGAGCAAAGTACAAAGTCCCCGTCAAAGTAGCAATATAAGTCAGAGAAAAACATCTCCTTTCCGCAGAAAATAATGATTTTATGTAACTCATTGGCCCCCATAAGAAACTGAAGCTGAAACGATACAATATTCTAATTACTTTCCAATTACTTTTAGTGCATTAAATAAAAAGTAATAAATTATAGCATACCTCATTAAGAAGAATAGGCTTCCTAATGAATAAAGAAGAGCAAATTTTCTAGCCTTTAAGAGTAATACAGGAATATAAATAGCTGATAGACAAAAACATAAAACTCCCATTACAAAACATACTCCGAATGCAGTCAGTCTTTGCATTCTCGTCTAAAACAGAAAATAATAAATTGAGCAATATTTATTCTGTTAATGGTAAAATTTCTATAAATTTTTAAATGATGAAACATCTACATTATGCTGTGAAATATGAATCAATTGCGTTAAAGGTTATTACAATACACTAACCATACTAGGACAACAGTCTTTTTGAGTCTCTCTCATCCATGATTCTTGGCCTTCTTCTTCGGGATTTCTGCCGAGCCATTTTCCTATATTCGGTTTTGGAATTGCTACCGATGGCAATGTAATTTTATATTGTTTTTCATTTTTATTACTAAGAAGATATTCGTTTAGCTCCTTGTTCAGATCGGCCATTTTGACACGTAAACCTACTTGTCAACCGTGTGTTTACAATAGTGGTCGGTAAGGTAGGCATTTGGTTGAACAGCTTGAGATTTGCATTTTGTTATCTTATCTTCTTTCTTTATAAGTATCAACAAAAAATCTCACATGTTGAGTGTTTTTCATATCTAAAATCGTTTATCTAATAATGAAGTTTAATAAAATAATCATCAGGTATTAAGTTATCATATACATATTAGATTCTAGATAATTTTTATAATGTTAATAAATTGATGCTAGATAATTTAATTTATTTGATTTGATTTCAGGTATATTTCAAATGCATAAAATAATTTTCATTAAACCATAAACAGTGATAATCTAAAAAGTTCCTTGCAATTAAAGAAATTAGATGAAAAATAAAAAGTGGAATAAATAAATACAACTTTATTCGGATTTTCAAACTTACATTTATTTAAACAAATCAACATTGACCTCATAATATGGGTTGCATATCGTATCGTTTACATAAATTATTATGCATTGCTCTACCTCGCAGAACAAATATTCCCTGCATCACGCCTTATCATTCGTTATTATACTTTTTTATTTCTTTTTTTTTTTGTTATTGTTTTTCTTTTATATAATTGTCGGTATTTCTTTGTTTGGTATTGAGTGTTCAGATTATCACGAAACATTCGAGGAGGGGGATACATCGGATGTCGTTTGCTTACTTAAAAATTAACGGTACAATATCAATTGGGGGGGGGGGGGGTTTAGGAAAATGCTGTTTTGGACTAGAAAAAACGTTGAGCTGGATTTTTCTCAAGCTCGAGTCAATATCGGAATATCGCAGAGCCAAGAAAAGCAAATCGAGCTCAATGAAGCAACGCAACGAGAACGCAAATTAACGTTACAATATCACTTGGTATATAATCAATCGATAATAATATAACAAAGAATCACATTTTTAATTACGATCTACGATCTGTATACTTTTTTTTTTCTTATTTTGCTGTCCCTTTCGTTTAATAATACTATGGCTCTATTATTTTGCTCTCTTTTTTATTTGTTTTTACTTTGTTTCTCTCGAATCTGTCGATAGATACACGGACGAAACTGCGCTAATCCGACACGAAGGGAATGCTTTTTATTTTTTTTTATTTCACCTAAACGATATCCTTCATCGGACTGCAAACGAATTACACGGGACTTATGTTTATACAGTATACGTCGGGGGGGTAGTAATGATGAGTGTTTTTTTTCCTCTCATTGTTTAACTATTTTGGCTTATCCGTCCCTACACGCACATTTTCGCTCGCTTTCACATTTAAGTACTTTCTCTCGCTTTCATTCCGTCTCACTCTCATTCCTCCCCTCTCTCTCTGGCTCTCGCACTCCTCATAATTTATGCTAATGGCAGCACGAATACACTGTACTGGCTAGCATATTTACGTGGTTGTCTTTTGTTTCGTCACTTAAAAATAATAATTCAATTGCTAAAGAGACTCCCTGCAAAGAAGGATATTATACGCACTTTGCCAATGCCCGTCTCGCCGTTTTTATTTCTCTCCCTTTTATTTCGTCTCTCGTCGCGTCTGTCGAACGTACATATAGTTTTGACGAACCACGCAGCGGAGAGATTGGAGAGAGAGAGGAGAGAGAGAGAGAGAGCTTTTTAATCTCTGCGCGCGGGCGCATTTTTGACGGACGCAGAAGCAAAAACTCGATGCGCTTCATATTCCCGCTGATGGCTTTTGTGTTTCCGCGGCGACGTTGGATTCTCCCTTTGCCCCGGCGCTTATTCGTTTCGCCTGTGTGTATATACGCGGTATATACAGGCGAGCGCGCCGGAGCAGTCGAGCTCTCGCGCATTAAATGAAAAAAAAAAGAAAAAAAACAGCCGAGCTATTTTCGGAGGGCCGAAGAGCATCGATTTTCTCGCTCCCGCGAACGCAAAGAAATCCACGCTTGCGTACACGCAAGCAAATTCGCTCTAAACAATTGGGGTATACAATCCGTCGTAACGAGCCGCGCTGAACAAAAGTTTTTCGTTTTTTCTTTCTTTTACAGCTGCGGGGCCTATTTATTGTTTAATTGCATCAGCTAGTGTATATAAGTAAATTTCATTGTAACACGCGAAATTGATTGAGGGATGTATCACGAAAGAAAATATCACGTTCAATCGTACTTTGCGCTCGGCTCTCGTTTCTTTCTTTATTTTTGCTTCCGTACAGAGTTTCCATCTCTAGTGGCTTTTCTCTTTCTCTACTTCTCTCTCTCTTAAGTTGGTTGTCAAGAGGCTACGTGTATAGACTATGACCGCCCACGCGAACGTGCGGGCCGGGTATTGGTTTCTTTTTTATTATATTTTTTATTCTTTTTTTGGTAATTTTTACCGTGTAAACTCGTGTGTTTATGTGTGTATTATGCGTGAGTGTCGAAAAAACTTACAATGGAATGCGAACTTATGTACACTTGTCGCGATATAAGAAGAACAATATATCGTTTTTACCTTTAATGACTTGCAATGTTTTGCTTAAACTTTACTTAATACCTACGGGGGCAACCGTATATATATTTATATATAAGATAGATCGTAGGTAAATGAATATACGCGGTTCAGCGTGTATAGAATGTAGAAAATACGAAATATTGCGCTTTATTTTTTAAGAAAAGGAGTGTGACGATGTTTTTTTTTTTTTTTTATTTTATTTTCCTCGATCGTCCGACGCGCGCGTCTCGCGTCCCCTCCGTCAAATAGATCATTTTAATTAAGAACTCTTTTTTACACCTTTCCCGCGCTTATTTTTACACCGTCTTTACCTTTTTTATCGATTTTTTTCATTTAATTATTTATTTTATTAGCTTTTCTCCTTTAATGAAGGGGGTGATCCGCTTGCGTCGAATCAGCCAAA
Source organism: Eupelmus urozonus (assembly GCA_900480035.1). NCBI lineage: Eukaryota > Metazoa > Arthropoda > Insecta > Hymenoptera > Eupelmidae > Eupelmus > Eupelmus urozonus. Next base: position 84,762 of record UELX01000286.1, on the reverse strand, counting down.
AAAGATCATTGTCTTTGAAATCGAAATCGCTGCTCGATCAATCGTTAATAAAGCTCTGTCGCGCGTTCGATTTCAATAAAAAAAATATGTAAATATCGCCACGTATGAAACGTCTTTCTTTTAATCGTTTACTCGCGTCACAGCGACAAAGTGTTATAATACTTGCTTGCTCGTCGGCATTATCAAAGTCTCATTGTTCTCAACAAAGTTTAGTAACGATTAATCGCGATTTTCCCTTATAGTCGTAACAAATTCTTTTTTAGCACTTGATTTTATTTTATTCCTCTCGAACTCTTCTCTTAATTTCAGTAAATACACAACTTGAACGTTATAGTATTTTCTGCTCGTACTTTTTTTTTTTCAAAAAATAAACAATGTCTCTGTAAAGAACGCGGGAACGAAAGCAAAAAGGGGTACACAGACGAAGCCCAAATTTGGAAATTTGGCGTGATACAAACCAAAGAGAGCCTGAGCCGAGAGGCGACTAAGTACTTTAGACAAATCAAAGAGAGCATCTGAATTGTTCGTTTATTTCAATCTTTTTCTTTCGATATATACGTTAACGATCGCTCAATCGATCAATTCGGCAGGAATCAAGAGAAGTTCGACGACACTTGCTTACAATACTTATGTGTTTATTATCATATATAAACGCGCATATATAATCAACAAACGAGGTACTCGTTATTTGTATATAATCAGTCTACCAAAGAAGATCAAAGTGGGGGGGAGAACGAAATATCGAGTTCATCGCGAGATGAGCTAACTGCCTTTAGTTTTTTTTTTCCACTACTTATACGTTTAATCAAAGAGAGAGCAACTCTGGATAACGCTAAGCTTATCCCGGCATAATGCAACTTTTTCATTTTTTTTCTTTTTTGTTATTTATTTATTCATTTATTTACTTAAGTTTTTACCATTTTTTGTTTACTACACCTCCCACGAGCGCGCAAACGTGCAAAAAGTTTCCACCAGGGGAGAAAGTCTTTGCGTTAACGCCTAGTCAGACCCTTATATTTTTTTTCCTCTTCATTCTCCTTTAATTCTCATTAAGTACGTAAGTTTAAATATTGCACGCGCCGGCACCGGGGCCGCCACATCCTCTGGGCGGCCCTATTATTATTCTCAAATAAATTAGGTTTCACAATATCATCCGTAAACGTATACGCGCGACTTTCGCTTGGAAATCAACTGTGGACCTGAAAGCTCGAGTCGTTTTCGCAGCATCGTTCGTGTGTATATGTACGTGTAAATGTGTGATTATTCATTTTTTTTTTTTTTTAATACTCCACGAAGGGTGAACAATCGATAACAACAAAGTCTTTTCGCGCTCCTTTCTCGCTCATTCGTTTCTTCATATGCACTCTCATTCGCTCGTTCCTCTCTCGCGCTTCTTTCTCAATCTCTCACTCTCTCTCGGACCGCGCGAGCTGATTCACATTGTTTTCTTAATTCTTTGGTTCTAAACGTCAAAACGCAACGGTTATCTTTCGCGTTCTCTCTTACTTTTTTGTTCATCGAAAGGCGAAGTTTTAGAGAATACAGAGTGGCTGTTTTTCAACGTTCCAAAGGTTGCGCTTTTTTTTTTATACATGCGTCTTAACGTACAATTAGCTCGTTCGAGCCAGAAGCGCGTGGCGACTTTCGCGCGCTCGCGCCTTTTTGCCTCGTCAAGCTCATTTCAAAAACACCTTGCCAACGAGGCAGCAGCGCGCGAGCGCGCGAAATCGTTAATTTTTTTTTTAGTTTTATTAACACATTCTCGTGAGCCTTCGGCGAAACCGCGCGAACTCGTCTGATATCCGTCTTGTTTATTATACTTAATCCTCGTGAATCTCATCCCTTAATGCAGTCTACTTAAGATCTAAACTCGTACTTAATTTTACTAAGTATCATAATATCGCTAAAACGTATCGTTGAGAACGCACTATGAACGTTATCATTTTTTTTTTCTTTAATTTCCTGTACGTACTGAGTTGAGTATCAGCAAAACGCGCCTCTACGAGCCGTCGTGCCCCGTCACTTGCGTCATCTTTTCCTCCAGCCCGAGTATACATCGTTCGCCTGTTCGCTTATATCCGCTTCTTTGCTTGCTCTCCTCGTATCGTTAACGATAACTCAAACAAGAGATAACCAAGCCTCGCTTTTGCTTCGCTTCGTGAAAAAATCGCGCCACATTCTAACCGATCAGCCAGCGCTCGAGCTCGTATATACGTAAAAACGTGCCTCTTCTCGCCTGATTGCTAGGCCAGTTGCGATTGGTGAGCTGCGACGACGTGTCTTTTTGCGGTGTGAAAAAAAGGTCTTCTTCGTCAGGCCATCAGCGGAAGCGTCGATCCGGAGGCTCGAAGCGTAGAAGCGTACATCCTCTCGTTATTTAAATTTTACTTATGTAACCCCTTCGTTATTGTTCAAGCGCGCAAATGATGCTGCATATCTACTTTTGCGTGTAGTAATTATAAACGGCGCGTTAAAACGATCCGAACGATCCCCGAACCTCTCTTCGTTGTTCTGCGTCGACGAAAGAAAAAAAGTCGTCAGTGTGGATTGCTAAACCGTGGTCACGTACTCCCTGAGCTCCTGGCGCTCGTCGTCGGCGAACCAGGGGTAGCGCGCCGCGTCCTCGCTCTTCGCCCTGAAAATCAGGCCCACCCGCTGCTTGGTCGACTCGGTGCGGGTGTAGCTGCGCACCTCCTCGCTCAGCGATCGCTTGCTGGCGTCTATGTGCGGCACGTCCAGTAGAAGAGCCTTCGATCTAAGCAGCTGGGGTCGGCGCGGTCGCTGCTGCTGCTGCGGTTGCTGGAATTGCCGCGGCTCCTCGAGCGTCGGCAGCTGGTGCCTGTCCTCGCGCTGCCGCGTGCTCTCCTGCGACTTTGCCCTCATGGCTTTTTTCTTGCTGCTGCTGCGCACCTTGAGGGTCGACCGCTTCTGCGGTGGCGTGGGTGGAGGCGAGGGCGAGGGTGGCCTTCTCAGGGTCGACTGCTTGCGCATCACCGCCTGCTCCTGCTGCTGCTGCTGCTGTTGAGCTGGCGGCTCGGGAGGCTGGGGCGACCAGACTGGTGTGGAGAGGTCCGGCGGCGGGGGCGTCGGAGGCGGCGACTCCTCGCGCCAGGCGCCCTGGTAGATCGGGAACGCCGAGACCTGGTTGAGGAAGCGCCAGCGGAACTCCTCCTCCGCGTTGCGAGCCGGAGTAGCGACTGGAGGCGGCAGGTGCGTGGGCGTGATGTTGTGGAACGGCGACCAGTCCTTGGGCGGGTCTTTCAGATCCTCGTCCATGAGGTCGGGCTGGAGCTCAACCGGCTGCTGCTGCTGCTGCTGGCCGATCTTGACGGGCGACTCGTCGTAGGGCACCCACTTGATGTCGCTGATCTTTTTGGTCTCGCGCTTCTTCATGCCGACGTTGGGCAGGGGCGAGTAGCCCTCGTAGGGCGCCCACTTGGCGTCCATGATGGCGATGTCGGGCGAGATCAGCCGGCGGACGATGCGATTGTCGATGCGCACCACCTGCCTGGGGTCCGGGTCCGGCGACATGCTCCGGCGCACGCTGTACTTGGGCCGCTCCTTCAGGCTCTTGCTCTTGTACTCGTCGTGCGGCTTGATCCACTTGGAGTCCTTGCGCTCGGCCGGCAGCGAGAAGTGCGGCTTCACCGCCCACTTGGACCTCATGGCCTTGCGGGCCTCCGACGGCTGGGCCCGCTCCTTCTTGCTGGCCTTCTTCGAGGCCGCCGCGACCTGCTGCTGCTGCTGCTGCTGCTGGACCTCGGGCTGGGGCTGGGGCTGAGGCTGGGGCTCTATGTGCACCACCTGGGGGCTGCGCTCCCTCGAGGCCCTCGAGTCCCCGCTGAGCCGCTTCCGCAGCGGTAGCTCCGGCGTCAGCGAGCGCGGCGACCTCAGCGACGACCTCCTGTCCTCGTCCGACTGTATCCTGGGACTGTACCTCCTGGAGTCGTCGCTGCCCGACGGCGAGGGTGACAAAGTAGCCCTCGGCGGCGGCTTCGGGCAGGTGCAGCGCTGCTTCGGGTTGGCGTGGACCTCCGGCACCTGGAGCGTCCACCTGAGCTCGCGGTCCATGCGGCTGTCGTCGCTGAGGTGCTTGCGCAGGTCGTGCTCCGTGTCCGGCTTCAGCGACCACTTGTCCGTCTCGGCGCTGTGGTGCTTCCTCAGGTCGCCGCGCTCCGGGTGCCTGCGGCCCCCGGCCAGAGCCTCCGGCTCGGCCCTCTGGGGCGTCAGGCTGTGGCAGCTGCAGCGCGCCCTGCTGGCCAGGTCGACGTCGGTGCGCGAGGTGTGCAGCTCCCAGCGTATCTCGGCGCCCTGGCTGGCGTGCTTGCGCAGGTCCCGGAGCGCGTCGTCCGGCGAGAGGAAGCTGCGGTACCTGCGCATCTCGGCCTTGGCCCGGGCCGCCTGAGCCTGCTGGCTCTGGTCGATGGTGTCGAGGTCCTCGATCGTGTAGGAGATCTCGAGGGGCCGGGGCTGGCCGCAGCCGAGGCAGCGGTCGATCGACTCGGCGTCGGTCTCCTCGCCGGCGGAGGGCACAGCGGCCGCCGCCGCCGCCGCCTCCTCCTCCTCCTCATCCTCCGAGCCCGGGGACTTAGAGGTCGAGGCTACCGCGCTCCCGAGGTCAAGCTGCGTGGGCCGTTTTTCCTCCTCCTGGGCTGACGATTGCTGCTGCTGCTGATGCTGGTTGCTGCTGCTCGTCTGCTGCTGTTGGCTCTGCTGCTGCTGCTGCTGCTGAGTGTCGTCAGAGGGTTGTGACGTCGCAGCGGTGCCTGGCGATCCGCACCAACAAGTGGGTGTAGCTCCGTCAAGCCGCCTTGGTGGGTACCGCGACTCCGGAGACGACGAGGCTGCGCTCGAGGCCGTTGCCGCCGGTCAGGCTGCCCCGGTCTGTCGCTCCGTAGGCCTGCCAAAACACATCATACGATACCGTGTTATCTAACATTATCACTACTTTGTTTTTTTTGGATTTTTTGTTTTTTTTTGTTTTGTTTTTTTAGCCTACTTTTGAGTTTAGACCTTGCGCATGGACTAGTATACAATGTCGTTACGATGCTTCTACTGTATGTAGTAGATTATTAAGGAAAATGCTTATATGCTACTGTGGTAAAAAGGTTTCAAGTAGAAAGAGCCGGGCTCTGGCCGGCCGTGTGAACTACGTGTAAACAAGCTATAAAGCGTATTTGTAAATATACGACTAGGCGTTATTCCATGATAAGTACTGCTCTATTTTGTAAATATATAAGCACTCTCCTTGACATTATAGTTATATAATATGTACTTAGGTTTAATTATAAAAAAAGGTTGATCGCTACTCTACTGTACATTACTGACTTTCTTTAGTTAAATTCAGACAGAAAACACAGCTGGCATAATTTTCTGCTCTAAATATCATCAATAGGAATTACCTATCTCCTGTAACACCTTCCATTACGTGAATGCTGTTCCTTTTACGAGAGAATCAACAGTTACAATTTATTACGATATACATATATCATAGGTATCAGAAATACTAAACATATTCCAACTACTTATGCATCGTCTTAGTTTTTAAAAAGGAACAAGCCGGTAATCTCGAGTCACGCATATTAATATATATAATCGCTCTTACAAAGTAGAACGAGAGAGAGAGCTAGACAGAGTATAAAGATTATTTTCAATAGACCAATCGACTGAACTCGGTAAAGTTAAACGTGCAATTGCCGACGAGCTCGTCAGTGCCGCTTCCCTACAAGGGCCTCTTATAAGTGCAAGGTGAGCAACGTGCCTTCAGTTCTGAGAAGATCTCGGTGAAGTAGCCGGGCTCGCTGTTGATGCGCAGCATCTTGGAGCTCAGCCGGTTGACGATCAGCAGGCACCTGTCCCAGAACTTGTCCTTGCTGTCCTCGACGAGGAACGGCTTCAGCGGGTAGCTGATCTCGTTGCCCATGTAGCTGTACGAGAGGTAGAGGCAGGTCAGCACAGTCGCCTGGAGCTCGCGCTCCGATGCCTCCTTGCCGTCCACCAGCTCGCGCACCAGCATGTACACGAACACGACGTTGGCCGGGTTGATGAACGCTACGTCCTGTGAACATTTTTTCGTCGATAAGTTGGCTTTTTGGGGGCAAATTAGGATTGACTAGAGGGTATACAGAGTTGCTATTTTTGGAGGGGCTGACTCATTGTCGGAGTGCTTTTGAGCGTGGGCTGTGTATGGATTGCGTAATTGGTCGTTCTACAGTTTATCGTGTAAAGTGGCTAGTTTGTGAGTCAGGTGGTAAATTTTCTCTGAAAATTGTTTAATAATTGGCGGTCGAGCTCCTTTTCTTATTCAGTATGTAAGGAAAAGGTATTTTCGAGGTGAGTAACGCGGTAAAATAGTACTGACAATCTCGGCTGGTATTAGTCATGTTTCTTTGTAATAAATATTCTAATTTTAAAAATACGCTCAGCTCGTTAAATATTTACAGCGACTTGTTTATTTACGTTACTTTCAAACCAATTTTTCTTTCTTTTTTTTTATAATATAGCTTTTCACGATTATAGATCTTTTCATGCCATCCAGCGCTGTATATTAATAGCCTTTTATGACACGAATAGAGCGTTCATTAAATTAAAAATAACGTATCGATATCATCATAATGTAAACCTATATCCTAGCCTACTTCTACAAAAACAAACCACATTTTTCCAGTACCCCACAAACAACGCCATCTCTTCCAAACCCACCTAACCAAAAACCCTCATCAAGCATCCCAACAACCCCATCCAGAAACTTGGATACATATCCGCAAGCGTCAGACAAGACTCAGCCAAGCAGGGTAGCTAAAATCAATGAAGGGCAGAGCCCACGCGGCAGTGTTTACCTCGTCGAGCAACCGGACAATATGCAATATCTGGGAAGCCCGCCGACTGGCCAGAGAGCCCGAGTGTGTGCGGATCGATGCGCGATCGCAGCGCGCGATTAGCTTTGACAATGGCCGTGTGTATTTGCGAGGGAATGTTTGGAAAGCCCGCGAGTTAGACGCGCGTGCGAGCCGAATATTACGCTGGAGCTGTGATCGATGCCGAGTGTGCTGGGCCTCTTGAGAAGCTTATATCCTTGCCGGTGATTATATGATAGACGAAAATGTGGGGGTTGGCGATATGGATGTGGCGGAGGAACGCGAGAGTGCGTTTATAAAATGCTGGCACGCGAGCGCGCGCTTCTTTATGGCCCGGGCTCCGTCGCCGCTGTCTGCGTTAACCTATTTTTCTGCTGGTATAATATGTAAGGATCGAATGGCTGTTACGGACGGTTTTGAATTGAGGGACTGAGTTATGGGTGTTGAGACAGTGATACTTGATGATTAACATTAGAGGACACTTGCTCAAAGACTTACTGAAGCACTTGAGCTTTGTTATTTTATTAGAGCTCGGGGCCTGCGTCTCTAAGTAACCCACCGGCGCTCATTATAAGTTCCTCAGAAAAAAAAGAAACACGTAAGAAGAAGTAAAAAAGTTCTCGAGCGAATTATCGAGTCGGGGGATTCCCCGCGTAAAAAGGAGCTCTCTCGGCATTCTTTCCCCTAGCTACGTCCTCTCGAAAGCTTCCCGCCTAGAAAGCTCGCTCTCCCCGGCGATCCTTTTGAAATTAACATCAAAGCCCCGCGTTTATCGCGGCACTAATTACTAGGGCGTGCGAAAAGCACCTTGGCAAAGTAGAGTCAGTCCAGCTCTCTCTCTCTCTCTCTCTCCTTGCCTCGCTCGCGATAAAGGCATATATCCAGCGAGTTATTTCAGCGAATGCGCGCGTGCATCGTGCGACAAGTCGTGCAGCAAGTGTGAGGCCCCGCAGTGACCCGGCACACGAGCGCAGGCAGGCAGGCAAGAGAAAGAGAGAGAGAGAGAGAGGATCGATGACCCCGATTGCAGCCGTCGCGCCGCGGCTCTCTTTTCCGCCGAGGCAGCAACCTGCTGCTGCTGCTAGCTGCTCGCTGCGCATACCACCCCTTTTGTTATATTTTCGCCGTGCGCCGTGTGCTAAAGTCGGCTCTATAGCCTATGTCTATTGTGCGCATGTATACGCTGGAGCCTTGGCTCTTCCACTTTTCTTTGATTTTTATATACTGGGCTTTCTTGGCGAGCGTGTGTGTATGCAGTCGCACGCGCGCGAGCGCAAGAGCAACGAGATTGAGCTGAGAGTTTTGGCAGTGGAATTGAGGTTTAGCCGACGCGCGGGGGATTCGGGCTGCTGCATTATTACGAAGGCTTTAGATAAGAGCGGAGATTAGAATATTACTTTACGTTTTCCGCATATAAGAGCCGCTGAAAATTCTCCATTTTAGAGGAGAGAGAGGGTTTTTTTGCGGAATAAGGCCATTGGATTATGAATGGCGCTTTTTCAAAAGATTTTCGCGAGGATGGACGGCATGAAAAATTGCGGGGCTTTCTTCTAGCGGAATAGTTTATTGCTCAAAGGAGCAAGGAATTTCTTTTTCGCCAACAAATTCTTTGGCCAGCTCGAAAACTCTGCCGAACAATGTCTTTGTAAGCAGTTTTGAATCCCGCCAGACCCGCGCACGAGCATCCAGAATATAAAAATATTTGTTTATTATTATGCCGCAGCTCTCACAAAAGACGGCCAATTTATAATTACCAACTTTTTGAGGTCAGACATTTATAACGGAAAATCCATCTTCCTTCGAGCTTGAAGAAAAAAATGCCTTTCATCCGTCTCGGAATTCCGCAGTGCGCAAACACAGCCCAGGGAAATACGCACCCATCGAGGGTGACGAGAGTCAATTTTTCATGCGACTCGCTCGCAAATTGAAGTTGAAAGAAACGGCATTTCCCGCGCTTACACCCCAGCGAGCGCTGATTATTCGCGCGTTCCTCTCTTTGATGCTCTCTTTATTTCCAGCTCGGCGGTTCCTCGCCGAATTCACGATCGATCCGGCTCCCATTACGTCTGCGCTTTTCCCGAGCGCAAAACGGCAACTTCAGACTTTTCGAAGACACAAGGGGGCAGCTCGATTCCGAGGGAGCTGCGCGCATTTGCATATCACGCGGATGAGGTAAGCGCAAAGGGCTGTGTGTATAGGGTAAAATTAGCCCTTTCGACGGGGGGATGCTGCGCGGGGCTCGCTGAGATAACGCTCGGCGTGGCCCGAATCGTAAATATAGCAGCTCGTTAGTAAAAATAGAAGCGCGAGGGTATGTAAACTTATTACGCCTTTACGGCGATGTAGTGAAGTTGATAAAAAGCCGCGCGCGGCTGTAGTAAAGCGAGCGAGCCGTTAAAAAAAAGTCGAGTCCGCTCGCGTGGAAGTGGCTCGAGAAGTCGGCGCGTTAAAGGTCGCGAGAACGTTTTTTTTTTATTATTATAGAGTCGCGTTGGGTTGGCTGAAGTTTTTCTTACGAGGCATGCGATATTCAAGTCCCTCTAAAAAAGCTTGTAAAACCTCTCAATCAGCTCCGGCGCGCACAATATTCCCTCTTGAAGCGTGTAGCGAAGCGTCGCGCTTAATTATGGAGATTTATGCATGACCGTAAGATCTAGTTTCGCGTCGTCTTGAGAAAAAAGGCCTTTTGAAAGGCGCGCTGGGATGAGATTAAAAGTATAACCATCCACGAGCTCTTTCACCCCCCTCATCCCCCCAACTTATATACATATCTGGCGCTCGCTATTTTTGGCGCTGAAAAGCGACTATTCGGCAAACGCGTCATCCTGCGACATTGACACGAGGAGAGCACTGCGCGGCTTATAAAATTCAGATGTGCATCCGCATGTGCCTGCGCAGAGAGTCCGGGGCCCGCTCAAACGAAAATAAAAGAGCCACGCTAGCCCAGCCTCTCTCCGCCCCAGAACTGGGTCAATCCCGAGACGCGAGCTCCATTATTGGCTTGGATTTCCTCAACGCGCCTCTATATATTTACGTAAGCCGAGAGATGCGATAATTGTTACTCTACTACAGCTGGCTCTGCGTCCTTTAGCCGTCGATTTTCGCGAGTACGCGCGTCTGCGGTATATATCGCAAGTAGGGGCGAGAGAGCTTGCGGGCGCCAAGCCAAGCCGGGGCTGTGTCTGCGCGTATATATAGGGGAGGCCCGGCAGCGAGCCGATGTAACTCTGGCTGGCGGCCACACCGGCGCCGGTCGATATTTACAGGGGTGAGCGCCCTGCCCTGCCCTGCCAGCTACCCTCCTACGCAACTGCGCGCAGCGCGCGCGCTCCCTGCATAGCGCGCGAGAGCTGCCTAAGCGACGAGGCACTCCAAATTCGCCGGCTATGTGCGTAGACGGGGGGTAGCTTGCGCGGATGCTTGCTTGCTTGGGGGATTTTTTTTAGAGTTGGACTGTGGTAGTGGATCTGGAATTTTTCGAATTGTTGGGCTTGCCGTTACGCTCTGATTGGCGAGGGATGTTTGAGTGGATTTTAGGTATTTTCGCTCTCGCTGATGAGATGTTTCGCTGTGTTTCGACGTTAATTTGTTATTGAGGGGCTGGGTGTAATAGAGAGGGATTTTTTTAATCTGAGGGAGTAATTAAAAAATATAGCGCGAGAGTTTGTAAGCTGCTCGTATGCCATAATTTTTAGTTGACACTTTCAAACTTTAAAAGAGCCATAAAGCCCGGATTATTAAAAAATAAAAGGACAGGAGGGCGGGGTAAACAATTTTTCAAAGTGATTACGCGTTTACAAGTTTTTAAGCTCCCCGGCTGCAGCACCGCTTCTTTATTGATTCAACTACCTCGACTTTAACAATTTTTCCACGCCGAGCCGGCTAATATAACTCATCAGAGCTGTACCAGCGCGCTTTTCACTTAAAATCCCGCGCAAGCACGCGTCGTAGCAAATTAAATTTCCAAGTAAATACACGTGACGGGCACGAGCCGGCTATATAATCCACACTCCACGCGTCGCTTAACTTCGTCACCCGACTTTATTTTTTTCCAACATCTGCTAAAACTTCTTTCCGCCGTTGTAAAGAAGCCCGGAAAAACGTCATTAGCATCCACCGGATCCAGGATCGCTAAAAACGCGCGGCTACTATGACATTGGCGAACCTTCCCGTGATCGTATTATCACGCTGTTTTGGCTTCGCGGCGCGCCGACTGTCTCTCTCCTCGCGACTAGCACGTGTCTTCCCGCACCTATATACGCAAAAGAGCCGCGAGCTCGTAAACACGGAAATGCTCCTCTACATCGACCTATGGATTCCGCGCTCTCTCGGTATAATTAGATTTCAAAGCGTCGCCGTTTATGCATGTACACATGTGCGAGGACGCGAGAGAGGGATGTTTTGCTCGAGAGAGTCTAGACTCGCGAAATGGATTATCGCGATCATTTGAGCAGCCACGTGTTGCGCTGGTGTCCTGGCACTTAAGAAACTCGCGCGCTGCAGGTGCGAGAGCTGTCTCCCGCTGATATGCGTCATTGTTTATACGAGTTGCGAGTTAAAAGCTTAGGGAGTCTGACGCGCCGTGCGTCACACGTGTGTGTGTGTGTGTGTACGTTGACGATTTATTTAGACGTGGAAAGCGGGATTTGTGCTGTCAAGTTTATTGCGAGAACGGGAATAGATGGCGCGTGGGCTGTGGGATTGATGGTTATTTTTACCTGGTTGAACGGTGTTTAATGAATTTGTTGTGGGGCATGGGTTTACGGTGTTTTGATGAAATTTTGAGTGGATTTGGGATGGGCTAGTGTAAGTAATCGGGGATGATAAATTGGTATGCTTTTATATAATAAGGTATTTAAAAAAGAAGTGGGGATGTAGCTGATTACGGTAAACTTTTTATAATGAAAATATCGAAAATAAAATTTAATTGTAAATCCATACGGATACCTCTTAACTACACATTTTAATCGAGTTTTAATGAGTTTTTTATTTTCCAATCAAGCTTATCGCCCGATTAATTAAAACACCCAAGCTCCATCAGTTTTTCACAAACGCTCGCCCAATTAAATTTCGCGAAATTACCGACATTAATTAGAGCCATCACGTGACCCGCCCTGAAAAATCGACAATTTAATCACCAGCAACCTTCAATTAGCAAACCCAAAAATCCCACCCCGCACGCGTAAACCCCGACTCAATACCACCATATCCTTCCACGCACGCGTACATACTCCAGCACGCAAAAGTCCGTAAAAGGTCGCAAAGAACCGTAGTCTCTTAATAATCTCCAACTTTGCAAAGGAGCTTAGAGCTGGCATGCGCGTCGCACGAGGAAGGAGTAGCAGCGCGTGTGCGATTCACCCTTGACTGATTAGATTTGAGAGAGAGAGAGCCGGTGCACGTGTGTCATCGATCGCCAAGTCTGAATATGCGTGCCGTCGGCGCCTATTAGCGCCTCGTTATTTCCAGGCTCCCGCGAATCAAATCAGCAATCGACGCGGACGATCGAGCCTCGTTATATCGACGAGGGAAAGTGCCAGGCTTGATATAACGAGACACGCGGCGTGTTTTTTTGCGCGAGTGTGGGGGTCCGGTTGAGTTAGTGTTTTTTTGAGATAACGAAGAGAGAGGGAAGTTTGTGTGGTTTTCTGTTGGCCGTGCGTTTTTGTTACTTTGGATTTATCGCAAAGTTGCGATGCGTGTACTCTTCGGGGAGCAAAAGTTCAGCGCTTCTAACGAGATGTATACGCACTTGACTTTGTTTTTTTTTTCGAGGAGAGTGGATTTAGTGGAGCGCGTAGCTGGAGAGTCCGAGAGGCGCGCTTTTAGCCTAACAAGCTTGCCGCTTTTCGTTTTCTCGAAACACGGGCCAATCCCTTACAGCGAAAAATTGTCCTTCTTTCATTAATCCAGCGCGAAATTAAATACATCTCCGTCTAATATAATTGTTTCAACGCGCGACGAGCTCGATTAATTAATTATACGCTTGATTAAACCCGCCACATTTAGCCAATCACGCGCTCGTAAACCGTCAATTCACTTAAACATATATTCCAACAAGCCAGGCATTAAAAGACGCAATTCCTCGACGAAATCCACTTTCTCGAAAGTTTAATTAGCCGGGCCTCGCTCTGTTTAGCCGAAAGCGGAGCGCTACAAACGCGACCTTGATAATTTCCAATTTACCTACGCGCAGACCACACATACACACGCGCGCAGATGATAAAGAAAGCAAGAGCGCCGCCGGCGCGGCCAGTCGGATCGATCGAAAGTCAGTCTCGTGAGGCGACGCTCTGTCGGCTGAAAATTATTGTCGTCGATTTCGTGCGTGCATGAAAAAAAAAAAAAAAAAGAAAAAGCGACCGCGCTGCTATATATAGGGTGCGCCGCGGGTGTGTATACACACAGTTACTCAGGCTCGTGATAGAAGAAAGGAGTAGTGTATAGAGCGAGAATCAGCGCTCGCGTAACGCGATAACGAAGCTCACGTGTTGGCCGCTCGCGCGCTAACTGGCGAAGCCCTCACGTATACACGAGTGCGCGTAGCTCCCCCCTTTCTTCTGGTCCTTATGTACATACGCCCTAGAATTCGTACATGTGCCTGCATAATATTCCGATTTGCCGTCTCTCTCTCGCTCGCTCGTTTTGCGTGTATATACACGTAGGGATAGGAGCTGTGTAGTCGTGTTCCTCCCCCGCTTAGATTACAACGCGGAAATCGTATAAGCGAGAAAAATGCTTAGGGGCCATCCTGACGGAGGGGTGCGCTTGCGTTATGAGAGAGAGATATCGTTTATCTGAGAGAGAGCGCGTGTGTTAAATTAATGTGCCTTTATGTGAAAAATTTATTTTAACGCGGGGCCATTTTTCGAGCGCTTTGATGCTTCCGTTATATTGAAAATGGATTTGGATTTGCCTGACTGATGAGATGGATGCGAACGAAATTGCAACTATATAGAACAAAAACTAAATAATAAACAAGCTCGTAAAATGAATAAAATATCGTGCGAAGGCCGAGCCTTACTTCAAAACCAACCGCTTAAAATATATCTATTAATAGCTACTAGGGAAGCCTTGCAAGCTAGAAATCAGAGGGGCTAGCATTTCCGATCTGCGCAGCTACATGCACGAAAGGAGCGCGTGGGCCAGTCGGCGCAATATTTATGATATTTGCCCTGGCCAAAGGGAATCTAATGAAGCACTGAGCTCGCCGCGGGGTAAAAGTCGATTTCTCACGGCGCTCTAGGAGCCGGCTCTCGTCCCAGAAGGGACGAGCCAGACGTGGCGTTTTGACGCGCGGAAAATCGAAAAAGGGAGCAAGAGAGAGAGAGAGATGCTATCTCCCGACGCGTGCAGCCTTTTTGTTCGACGTCTATATATAAGCTCGAGCTCCGGGCGCGCAGGGGATACTTTTCTTCTGGTAAGATATATGTATATAGAAAGTGGGCGAGAGTATAGAAAATTATCGTTGCTGGTGGCGCACGTGCGCGATTGGATATCTGGCCTCGCGGAAAACTTTTCAGAGGTTATAAATCAGAGGAGCGCAGAATGCGCGGCTTTTCTACTGAATATAATGTTGGGGCGAACTTTGCCGCGAGCGGTTTAATTGAATGAAATGTATAAGTTTGGGGACATTCGTTGTCAACCGGCGAGGATTTATTAAAATGAAAATATCGTAAGGAAGAACGTAAATATAGAGGATTATCGCTGGGTTTGCTCTAAGTTAAGGTTCTTTGGGAATGAACATTTTTATGGCATCGTTTCTTGAGATACATACTTTTTGAATTTTCCCTCAATGCGAAGCAAGCTGAAAATGCCATTGATGAGCCTGAATCATTTATGGGGTAGAAAGTAAAGTGGAATATTCAAAAGCTCTTTCGCTTTGTAATGCTGGAAAACTAAATTAGAGCTTTACATATTAGAGAGGACGTGACGCCAGTTGGAAAGATGATTAGGCTTCATAATGCATAAAAGAATGTATTATTCATTGAATTTATTAGTCGTATAAGCCTTCCGCCTTCTCAAGTGTGCGAACTTTCCCGAGCCTGCATCTTTTATACCAAAGTGAAATAACCATTCCATTTTAAAGTTATACACCTCACCCAATCCCCCACAAACTATCCCCTATAAATCTCAAAACTCTCCTTACCCAAACAACCCGAGCCAACCATCACAATAGCTTTAAAAAAAAAGTTCCTTCAAGGAAAATCCCGAGAAATTCCAGAAAAACGAGTCAGACAGTACAGCAATGCACGCGTTCCCAAGGGGGGATGGAAAACGAGCCCCTAACCCATACCCCCCCAAAGGCCGCGGGGGGTGAAAGAATAGAGAAGGCGGTCACGTGGCTAGCCTTGCGGGGGAGCCGCGCTCTGTGTCTGTGTGAGCGTAAGTGCGTGTAGAAATATGCGACGGGGTCGACGCACAGAGAGAGCTGTATAGAAGCGGCAGCGCGGCTGATCGCCTTGTGTATATACTCTCTCCTCGAGTCGCGCTGCGGACTTTAATTGGAGAGTCCCCCGAAGGGCCGAGAGGGGGGGGGCGGTGGACGTCGCCCGGGCGAGACCTGAATTATGTATGTATAAACGGGGACGCGGCTGAGAGAGATGTTGGAGAGAGCTGGGATTTATTGCAATATTTAGAGAGTTTGAGATGGAATATTTATAAAAATCACGTGAGAGAGAGGCGGAGAGATTTTGAATATTTTAAGGTGATTGTTATTGATATATGGGCTAATTCAATTGTCGCGTGTATCGCGCGAGGCTAAGACGTTATTTTAAGATTAATATCGCGAGGATGGATTGTTCGATGACATTTTAATATGCTACTTTCCATTACAACCCCGCGCACGTATCGCAGCAACAACACAGTCGCAGCCTTGAAATTCCCGGGTAAGCCAAGCTCGGAACAAAGTTGCAAACGAGATTTACTCCGTCCGCAGCGGAAGAACTCGTCGTAAACAAGCGAAGACTATCCACGGCAAATCGAACCCTACAACCCTCTTAATCGCTGACTAGCCAACCCCTCCTCCACTCCATCGCGATAAACAACCACTCCGAGGTTACATACTTTCACCTCGAAACGAAATCCATCCCACCCGAGCGAAAAAATGAAACACACCGCAAATGAAAACGTCCCGACGCTCCGAGTATGTATAATAACGCTCTGCATGACATATTGTGACTGCTCTAGACGAGCGAGCGCGCCTGATTCTCATTACGAGTCCTATTCCCCCGATGGCTCTAACGCACCGAGGGTGTATCGAATGAAAGAGCCTTTTTCTCGGCGCCCCCGCACTTGCTAATGCGCGCCCCCGCCCCCGCGCTTTCTGAAATATCAAAAGTTTCTGGACGCGCGTGCGTGTGTGTGTGTGTGTTTTTGAAGAGCAGATCAAAGTGGGGTGGATAGTCTGGCGTTCTTATTTTCGCACTTGGAGAGCGGCTTTTTCATGCTCGAGGCGAGAGAGACGTGGTCTGGAATATGTTTAGGCTATTGTTGAGGGCTGATGGATTTCGTAGTCGTGTGTACTTTAGAGTGGTATTATTTGGGCTGGGGGTTTGTGCGATTGAGAGATGGTTTGCGGAATATGTTTAATTGGGCGTTCGGCTGGTTTAATTAATATTATGGATGGAAATGGAATTCTTTATATATTGGGATAAATTTAGTGCGTTTGATCGTTGGATTTTCAGTTTGTATTAAATGCAAGTACAATTATTCGTGTAATTCGAAAAATTAGCTTTGTTGCTGGGTTCAGTCCTTTGTTATTTCATTCGTTATTGTAAAATTTGTTCTTTGTAAAATATTAACCCGATTCGCAAATTTCAATCCGGCGAGGAAATAATAAAATTATATAAAAAGCAATTTTGATAAAAACAAAAATTTGTAATTTCCCGATTTTTGATCAAAAGTTATTTGAATGCATAACTAAACGGAGAGCTATTACGAAGAGCAAAGGGATATATTTATCAGAGAACCCACGCAAGGATTTATACTTAGATTGTTCTGATAGGTATGAAGCTGAGTTGAATGGGAAGCCGGCAAAGTGTCATTGTCACGTAACTCGAATTCAATAACAAATCTGCGGTAACTCGGTAAGCGAGCAATGATGAAATAATTAAACGGCTGAGCGATCCTTATACAAGCCTACACAATGCCTGGCACAAGACATTTCTATTTACGGATACGAAACGTCCTGAATTTGCGCGCGAGAGCCATCCTCACCGAGTATCTGCGTATTACTGACGCGCGATGAAGTAACGGAAGGACGCTTTTGTGAAACTTTACAGTGATGGTATACTACTGATAATCCATACGGCCTAGCTCGTAAACTAACCAATGTCATTTCCAATGTGTGTCAAGCTTAATCCTTGATACTGTTCTAACTTGTTTCATTTACTTTCTTATTGTTCGCGTCCTAATTTTTACTTTTACTCCTATGCTCATCTGATTTTTCAAATTTTCTAAATAATTTATAATATATCGTTAACGAAGGATCTCATCTTTGTGTATATCTTTCCGATAATTTTGAAAGAATAAATTAAATAAAAATACTTTTTTTATTTATAGTTAATCGCTTCATCACATTTTAGCCTAAGATTTAGTAATGTAAATGTCCCAATGACTGACGACTTAAGACCCTCAGGAAATTATATGAATTTCAGTAAGTGGTCAAGTAAAATCTGATATACCCCAGTCTAGGTTTTTTAAGTTCTAATATATTTAGCTATTCATTTACAATAATTACATTTAATTATGGTTCACAGAAAATTTTGCATGACATCGTTACAAATTAAATTACATACTAAAAGAATTATTACATCTTCAGTCAAATTCTTCACATTAAATTAAATAATTTATTTTTATCCAATATATTAATTAAGCTTTAATATTATTCAACATAATTGACCTCTCTTATAATTAATTATTAACTGTAAGTTAGTCTTTAATTGTAATTAATAAGTAACAATTTGATTTTATCAAAATTTAACTTTAATTGTAACGAATAATATTAAATTACTATCATTAGCAACGTTATTCTCATATTATTCAACTAATAATAATTTAATTCTCTTCTGATTCTTTTATTTCTTTATCAATACGATTTTGAGCTTCTTTTTTAGCCTCTATCTGTTTAAATTTTTTTTTCTTATACATGTTTTATAAGTGAATAAGATTTCTCTTGATAGCCAAAACAAGGCACTAATATTAGCAATTCATTCGATTACAGGTCCCCACCTATAGTGTGCGCTGTTTTGTTATTCTGATCTGTCGAATACATGATGAGTACATCTGTATATGTTATTGTATACAAATATACTTACAATATATTCGATGAAACAAGAACTGCGTATTGCAAGCAGGTTCCAGAATACTTGTTGGGACAGTATTGATATTATGTATATTAATAAAGCTAGTTTTATTTATGAAAAAAAAAACTATTGACTTGATAATCTTTATTTTCTATTTGTGAAAAATATTTTTAAAATTCAATTGTATATTTTCTTATTGAAAACAATTCTATAATTATTATCATAGTTTTGAGATTGTACATCATTTTCTTAGCTGAAATTATAAGATATCAATACAAATATCCTAAGACGAGATTGTAAAAAGTTAATCTACGTTTATTGAATTATTAAATGACGATTTTAAAGGTAGAATTTTCAATTTATTATCTTTAATAGTTAAATAATAAAATTTGGTATAAGTATTTGTTACACTCTTTTTTAAAAGAGTTAATAAGTTCGAAATTATTTTGAATAATCTGTTTTTGGGACATGGTCAGTCATTGGGTAATTTACTTTAACACAGTAAATCTGAACGAAAATATAATATAATTATAATAATCCAAGAAGAAAAATAATTTATTAGTCCGAATTATTTAAATTAGGTTAAGTCTTATAACAAGGCTCTATGGCCTACCTTGTTAACAGCCACAATAATAATAATAATTAGGCGACCAAGCTAGGCCCTGATTCTCTATTCCAGAACATTCACGCAGTTAGTTTTTTGAGAAAAAAAATTTAGAACGTGCTTCAAATTTAATTCACCTACGTCCACTACATTTGTCCATCTTCATCTATCAAACAACAATAATCAGACCAATACCAAATACAAAACTGTCAGTACGACCAAACCCCACTCCCAACCCCGTACCCACAACCAAATGGCCGCGGTGCGAATATACCCACTCTCCCCACTCCCAGCCGTCCAAGTAGAGAAAGTCGCTCACCTGCCAGCCCTGTAGCAGCAGACTCCTATCAACCGTCCTGAGCCACATGACCGCATCGCCCGCCTGGAAGTCCCTTAGCTTGACGCACTTGGCGTGCAGGTAAACACCGAGGCACTTGAGCAGCTCCGAGGTCGAGGCCTGGATTACCGTCTTGCGCGACGCCGGCGGCTGGGGCTTCTGGGCCAGCTTCTCGCAGGCCGGATTGTGCCCGCCGCTGTTGTGGTTGTTGTTCGATGCCAGGGGCGCCTTCGTCTGATACGAATAAAAGGACGTGTTCATCGGCGGACCGATCATTGACACCTGCGACATTAGGGACCAAAGAAAGAAGAGTGTGTTTTCTCGCCAATTTGTTTGCTTTTTTCATCCTTTTAGCTTTCTACTTTTAGCAGTTCCACTAATCGGCCCTGCATACAGGCCACGGCTAATTTCTTGCGCTTTACGTTAGACACTCATTCTCTAGACGGTTGTACTGCTGCTAGGTAAGGGTGCGTACGTAGCAGCAGCTACTCGATCATTCTACCAGTTTCATGAGGCAAACACATTAGCAGAATTTTGGAGGAGGATTTTTTGTTCATGCTTGGAGAGTGCTGGTGCCGTGGGGAAGGAGGTTTTAATGAGCGTGACATTGGCGGAATCGATAAGGCTGTCTTATCGATCACGAGGTCGGCGCCCGTCGATGCCGACAGGTACAAACTTTCCCGAAAGCTGTGTTTGCATGCACGGCAAAGCCAAGGATACAGGACAGGAGGTAGGGTTCGCATTAATTATTAATGACAACGCGGAGTAAACATGGCATAAATTAGGGAAGGAGGTAGCTTTTAATCGTAGCCTTAATTACGCTGATCGAACGTTCGAGGCATGCAGGTTAGCTAAATTGCAGGTAATGGCGATTCGATAAGAGTTTGGGTTGTGTAACAAGCTGGACAAATGAAATTAGGGAGGTGCGATGAGGTAACGTCAAATTGCGTGCAATCGAATGAAAAAGCTCTAAATCTACACGTACACGCGTCGACACACATGCGCAGTGATACACACAGACACAAGCTACGTAGCGAAAAAACCTAGGTATATAAGTAGGATATATGCGAGGCACTCACTTGGGGCGTCTGTATGTTCTTGTTTTTGTCGGTTATGGGTATATTGTCGAGCGGCTGCCGGAACTTGATGTTCTTGTTCTTGTTGTCGAGCTTCTTCTTGTTGTTGTTGACCGTGCTGAAGCGCTTCCAGGACAGCGCGCCGATTATCAGCGAGTTCTTCTTCAGGTTCTTCTCCAGCGCGTTCTTTTCCGAGATGATCCTGGCATTGTCGTTGTTGTTCAGATTTATGTTATTGTTCTGCAGCGAATTGTTGTTCGTCGGCGGATGCTGTTGGGGCTGCTGCTGCTGCTGCTGTTGCTGCTGCGTCGTCGCCGTCGCCGCGACGACGCTGCCGCTTTTATTCTCCCTGTTCTTCACATTGTTAAGCTGCTCGTAGTTGAAGTTGTTGAGGGTTAAATGAGGCCCACCGCCAGCAGGATGCCCCGAGGGGCTGCTGCTCGGGGCGAGGCCGTGCGTCGAGCCGTGCCTCTCGCGCGGGCTGAACGACAGCACCGTGCCCATGTTCTCGTTTTTCTCCTTGCTGGCTCTGCGGGACTGCGGCTGGGGCTGCTGCTCCGGTGGTAGGTTTTCACGCTGGCTCAGCCGACGCTCGGACGACTGGACCTGCTGCTGCTGCTGGGTGGTTGTGAGGACGGTAGGCGGGGGCTGGTGCGAAGGGGGCCGGGGCGGAGTGAGGCTCGTCGTGATCCTAGGGGGCGGGGGCTGTACCCGGGGTATCGAGGGCGCCTCCCTCGAGGGTCCCGTCAGCGGGGTCGCATCCCCCGGCTCGATGGCCTCCTCCACGACGGGACCCACCACCTCGCTCAGCCGTCCTCCCAGCCTGCTGCCGTATAGCGTCGGCTCGGGTGCACTCAACGACCCCTCGCTCTCTCTGGCCGGCTCCTCTCGCTGCCGCAAGCTCGCAAGCTCTCTCTCTCTCTCTTGCGCTGGCTGGCAGCGGTTCTACGACGGGCTAACCTGCTGCGCTATACTCTTCGTTTGCACAGCACACCGAGAGCACTGGCGCACTCTCGCACTCTCGCTGTCGCGCTCCGAGCCGAGGGAAGCTCGAATATGGCGGCGATGCTGCTGGCTGCTGCGCGCCTAGGCCACCTCGCAATCAATACTCCCGCGGCGCGCGGGCCGCCTTCTTATCGCTCTCCGGCAGAGCGCGCCGAACCTATCGCACCCTCTCCGACTCCTTCCTCGCACTCTATCTGCACCCCGGGCTCTGGGCTCTTCCTCGAGGATGTCCACCTCGCAGCTATACTCCTGCAGTTGCTACTAATCAGGCAAGCTCCCGATGCTCAGACAGTGCGCGCGCCCGTGCAAGCACGCACAACTCGCTCTCTCGCTCTCTCTCTCTCTGTGTATATACGCTCGGTCGCGCGCACGACTGTGGGGGGAGGCGAGATAGAGTCGTGCGCGGGGGGGTACAAGCACACGCCGAGAGAGAGAAAGAGCGGGGACACAAGCGCAAAATGGCGCGCTCTCCCCGATCGATGCTCTCTCTCTCTCAGTATATCTATCTCCGTCTCGCTTGCTCGCTTGCGCGCCACCCACTATATCCAGCCCGCTCGCCGCGCGCGCGCACCTTCTCTTCACTCGGGCTGATGCACCTTGCCCGCGAGGGAGAAGAGCGCAAGCTGCCACCCGCGAGCCGTCAAAACTCAGCGCCGACGAGCGCGGAGACTTTTTTTTTTTTTAAAGCCCACACCTGTGTCTCTCTCTCCCGCCGAGAGAGCTTTTATGATGCGTGACCTGTTGTGTTTTTTTTTCGGCCGCTTTTTCGGAAAGACACTGTGGAGGGTGGCAGTCGGAACTTTTTCACTCCTCGCTCTTGCTCGCACTGCTCTCGGCAAGCTCGCGGGCACTAAAACACAATCACACACACAGCGAAACACGTGCGAGCGATACTTGAACTTTCGGCCTCGCGCCGCCAAAGCACCGAGCGAGATGCAAAGCTGGTATCTCTCCCCTGCTCTAAGAGAGAGAAAAGACAGTGAGAGCTGCTGTGAGCGCGCGTACACACTGAGCCGACGGGGGTGGATGCTCGCAGCGCGAGGGTTGTTTTGACAGTGCTGGAGCAGGCTCGCTTGCTATCTCGCCGAGCCGGAGAGACAGAGAGCGAGAGAGAGAGAGAGAGAGAGAGAGAGAGCTTTCCCTCTCTCGACAATATAACAGCGCGCCGGCGCCGCCAGCACGCAGGACTATATACGCGGGGCGAGAGCTGCTGAGCCGTGTATAACTTACACATACACGCAGAGAGAGAGCAGCGCGCAAAGGCGCCAGCCAAGAATCCAAGCGTGTGTGTATATGCAGCCCCAGCCCTGCGCGCGCAATCGTTCGATAAACGCGCCAGCCGAAGACTCGTCGATTCCCGTATATATATATGCGTAGACACACACGTGAACGTCTCCCAGTGTGTGCTTATACGTACGAGGGCGATAGAGCAGACATAGTCTCTCTCTCTGTGTCGAAGACGCGCAGCACCCCTCGGGCCGCTCTTTCTCTTCGTTTTTGCATGAACATAGTCTCGAACTCGAACGCTCATACATACATACATGTATATGCGAGAGAGAGAGAACTAGCGCTTTTCCTTGCTGCGATGCAGGGGCGACTGCTCTTTCTCCCGCAGCGGCGATATGCATTTATTGCGCGCCACCCCCCGCCAAGCGTTACTTTCCTCGTATAAGGGGATGCTTTTACTTTTTGCAAGAGCGAACGCTTTTATTGCGCTTGTTCGGCCCCGACTGATTCTGCATGCAGCTCTCTCTCTCTCTCTCGCTCGTTCTTAGGCGTATATAGCCGCGCTCGAGTTTTAATTAAGAGCGCCGAATATATATATATATGACCTATAGCGCCTGATTCGATGAGCTATGCAAGTGGCCCCGTATACGATATCGGACTTCATTAAATTCCCGGCGTTACTCGTTAGCCAGGGAATACCTGGCATATTCGATCGTACATTCGAGTGCCGTTTTTCATACTCCTATCTGTGTAGGTCCGTATGTGTCATAGCTCTCGGCGAGCGCACCTCTATTTTTCGCGCAATTCAACGAAATCAATAGCGCAATTTGCGAGAGGGAGAAAATAGCGCGGCGCCAGGCTGTACACATAACGAGAGAATCGCGTGTCGGCGTCGATGCGCGATTCGCCGAAAAGAGCCAGCGGGATTCTGCGGTCTTTACTATCTTTCCCCCCGCGATAGGAGACTAAGCGCACTTATTCAGCAGTTTTTCGGCTGCGTGGACAGATAGATGGCTGCGCTGCCTCCCTTTCGGAGCGAGAATTCTGATTTCACGCCGGAGTGCTGGATCTGGCACTTTCGCTAAGAGAGTAAGTAATTTTTGCCGCTCGACCCTCTAAGGGATGTGCTGGTAATTAAATACCGAGGCTAATGGCCCTACGTGATAAGGAACGTTTGGGATTCTATTCGAGGCTGTTGGCGGGGAAAAGGTTCTTTTATGCGAGCGTTATGGTTATTTCGATGTAATTATTTTATTTATTGGGGATAAAGAGGAATTTATGTTGGTAGAGGGTAAAAAATGGTGCGAGGTTAAATCTTTATATATGCAGATGTTGGTGTAATAAATAAAATGCATGTTTTTAATTAAAGTAAGAAGAGCGTTTCAAAAAGAGAACAAGAAATAGTTTGCAGGCCGGTTTCTTATTCTACAGATATTGGTCACTTTACGGTTTGTTTTAACTCTTAAAACGTTATATAAATCTCTGAAAGTAATTACTCGCTGAGGTCCTGCCTGACGTAAGTACATTACATCCTCCCTCTGAGATGCGTAACTAAGTGACGTCACTAAAATCTGGGAGCACTACATCTTCCTCAGATGTAATGGAATCACATTATCAGTATTTCAGGAGATGAACTTGCCCATATAATTAATATACGAAAAGTGCCCTAGATGATGAGCTATAAAAGCTCAAGTTGTAGAATTGGGAAAAAAATACAGCCGAGAAACTCATTTTTCGCAAGGCTAACTTTTTCGCCGTTCCGTTCTTTTAGCATCGGAAAAGAAGATTGGGAGCAGATATTAATTCTGGCGGAGCGCTCGGAAATAAAAAGAAGAGCTGGCGAAAAATAATTAATAAAGGAAAATCGAAGAAAAACATTGGGAGAGGAAAAAAGCTGAGGAAAGAAAGGAAGCGCGAATCGCAAGCTACTTTTTGTAGCGATGCTGCGAAGTATACCAGAAATAAGCTCGTTAATCAATGGTTTACCTGAAGGTGCTTTTTTGAAAAAAATTTCAGAATAGAAGCTATTTTTCATTTCGATGGCAATGCAAGCTACAAATCGAATCGCCGATAAAGCCGCGCGTTGTAACTGAAAGAAAAGTGAAAATATGGTAGCACTTTTATTCGATTTACGACTAACTTTCAATATAATATATCACCCATACAGTTTTGAAATTCATCGATTTTCATTCCTGCACTTTTCCATTCTTCGCAATCCTTCTCGGGCAATTCATTTATTTTCATAAAACGAGAGGGAACATCTTTTACCAACATTTTGTAATATATATTTGAAAAATTTAATAAACTCAATATTCATTCCGAGCTAAAATAAATTTCAAAGAAAGTAATAACTTAAGTCACAAAGCACACTATATACCCGAAGTATTAAAGATTTAAAGAATGTCAATGCAAAAGCTGCAAAGGCAAAAATCCAAAGAATACGAGCCGTATCTACAGCGACATTGTCCGGACTTTAATAAATTCGGAGCTGCACTTCCCAGATTTCCAGCGATTCAGCCGTTCCAAAAAAAAGGCGCTTTCTTCAACGCGCGCGGGCAGCGAGAGAAGCATTCGAAGCACGGCAGAAAACGCGAGCAGTAGAGAAAAGGCGGCAGAAGCTCAACGGATAAAAAGCGCGGCGCGCCGAGGCAGAAAAAAATTGGCGACTCGGAGATTTTTCATCGTCCAAACAAAAGGGAAGCGAAACGATTTACCCTCTGCACACCCTCCCTATTCGCATCAATGCAGGTGAAACTGGGTCGTTCTCTCTTTTACTCTCTTTCTGCTCGATTCCTCCTTATATGCAGCCAGGTAGATAATTCCGCGTGCGCGTGCAATACACCCCGAGCTTGCGCGTGAAATCCTTTTTTTTTGCTCTCGAGACCTTGAGAGTGAGAGAGAAACAGCCCTTTTGACTTTCCGTCGATTGCAGCGAGGCTTTCAGAGGAGGAGCCTTTTTCAATTGCGGCGCGACGAAAGGCGCAGCTCGAGATAAAAGCGCTGGCTCTCGCGCCCGTTGGTTAAGGCCAGGGTCGATGGGCCGTCGCCGCTGCTTTCCACGTATATATAGATCTCTCGTTCTCTCCTGTTCATTCTCGAGATCTCGGAATGATTAATTAATGCAGCAACGCCTCGACCCTTTTTCCTTCTATACATACACACAATCTCGCTTCGAAACAGAGTCGAGATTGCCGGCTTTTCTTTAGCTGTCCGCGCGCGAATATATATAGCCACACATCCCGAGCCTGGCCGTGTGCCTTTGTATTTCCGAAGGAATCGATAGCCACCGATTGCCATCTCTTATGCCGCTCGTCGCCCGGGGGCCATTTTCAAGCGGCGCTGCCGATTAAAAATTCACCTCTCCCCGACGCTTTCCGCTCCACGCTCGGCTATTATCCTCTCTCTTGCCTTTTACATTTTCATGCGCGCGAATTTAGCCCGATAAATCCCACCAGCCGCGGCGGTTATTCTTTCACTTCTGCTCCGTGTCCGCCGCCTCTTACAAAGCAAATACTCGCTAAGTAAATTCGTATCGGCGTCGGAATAAAATCGATAGCCACTCGTGCTCGACGAAAACATAAATAAATAACCGTCGTCGCTCGCGGTAACGTATATATTAAGCTATACCCATCGATCATCTCACCGAAACGTATACACACATCGAGCGCGTTTAAGCAGGTAGCGCTCGCAGTAGTAACGGCCCGACTCGGTCAGACGCGCTCGTTAATTAATTGGTCCTCAGAGCGATACGAGCGGCTCGAAAATCCGGAGCGCGCGCGCGCCTCGCTCTTGGGGCGAGCGCGCGGACTCTCGAGAATATGTCAATGCCGAGGTCAATTTAACGCCGGCGTTGCCGTCGCGCTCTCCTGCCGTTTCCTCCGGCGAGGAGCCTACTTCCCTGCTAAATTGGGCGTGCCGCCGTCTACTTGCTCCGCTTACGGTACAGTTTCGGGCTTGGGAGTCGAGGTTTTAGAAGACGAGTGCGTGTTTACGAATTGAATTTTTTTTTGGAATTTATGGATTTTTGCTGTTTTTAGAGCGGCGATAGTTGTTTGAAAGAAAACGTCGTGTGACTTGGAGCGAGAGGGCAAAAAAGCGGGAAACTAGATCACCGCTATTAATAAAGCGCTGAATGATAAAAATAAAACATAAATAAAAGAGCGGAGCGAAGGCCGCGCGCTAGCGCAAAAAACGGGAAAAAGACGTGCCCTTATAAAAGCTACATTCCGCGCGGGGCAGAAAATATTCAGGTGAAAAACGTCGGGCGTCGCAGCCACACATCCTCCATCCTGAATATTCATCCCAAACCCGCCAATATTAATAAAAATTCCGAAAAAAGACAGAGCAGGTGCAGAGGATAATTAAAATTAACGTGTTAATTCCAAGCGCCGCGAGCGGCAACGCTCGCCGAGGTAAGAATAAAAGTGCGCTAAAAATACAGGCACATAGCTCGTCTCTCTCGCTTGGTGAGATGCGCGCGCGTTGGCGTAAAATCGAGTCTCCGCGCCTCGCGCGGCTTGATATCGGCCCGACCTCGATACGAGAAGCAGCTCCGTCGCGCTCTCATCGATACAGGCCGCTGCAGCGCCGATGCAATATACAAGGGCCTATTTTACATTTTTTATGCAGGCTTGTATACCTGTAGAGGGAGAAAAACAGTGCGGCCGAGTTTATGTGGAGCGTTCACTTTAAGGGCGCGCGCGCGGGGAGGAAAATCGAGGCCTCGCCTCTCGCGTTAGAGGAAATTAATTCTCCCGGCCTGGATGTGGCGCGTTTCTGAGAGAGGGAAGAGATAGGAGAGCGCGCAGTTTGACGCTGACTGCATCGGCGGAGGCTTACTGGAGCGCGATTTCGATGTTTCAGAGCGCGCTCGCTGTCGGGAAAACTGCGGGGCTTGCCGGCGGACGGTTGGCGGTAGAGGGTTTATTGAAAAACTTCAAAGGGGCCGTTTTGGAAATTGGATTGGCAGATTGATTCTCGCGCGCGCGGAGACGCGGGCTTTTCGCTAAAAGCAATTTTAGCAGAGGTGAAGGTTGCCCGAATTAGGTTATTGCTTGATTTCGTTGCCTCGAGAGAAACGTTAACGCGGTTTTTTTTTTTCGGGGGTTGTGGCTATAAATATACAGAGTGAAGAGTGTAGAAAAACAAAACCTGCTGGCAGGTTTCTACTTACGTGTATTAAAATTTTACTCACCGCGCTACGGTTTCGTCTCATCTTATTAGCCATAATCCCGAGTATCCAGATCGAAATTTGTCCCGACCATTTAACCGAAGTATAAAAAAAAAAGATGATTAATCCGTCATTACTTATTCAACGACGCGATAAATCAACCCGGCGCTCGTGTTTTCGTTAGGCCAGGAGGTTAGACTCGCCGATCGAAAGGGCAAAACAAACGAGCGCCGGATATTAATCAATCAGAGCCTCGCTCGAGCAGCGAGAGAGCAGAGAGCGCGGCAACAATGGAGAGAGAGCGAGCGCAAAATTTACTGCCGACGAAATGAAAAGAAAATTTATGCCCTCCTCCTTAGCGTTATTAAGCAAAAATCAATCAGCGGGATAAATTAGCATGCCTCTTTTCCGGGCCGTCGAATAAAAGACTAGCCCTTGCCATTATCCAAAAAGCCAGGGTCGATCAATCCGACTCCCCCTTAACGTTTTCGCCAAAGATAATTACGCGCTCGGAGCTTTCGCCGGTCCCTTTAAAAGCTCTCGGGCTTGGGTGCGGGGGAGCAACGGACGTATGTAGGTAAAGGCTCGCTACTACGCTCTGGCCTTGCGCGTACGCGCAGCCAGCTGACGGAAGAAAACACTAATCCCCGCGTGCGTACGTACGCTGATGCCGGGAAAAAAAAAAGCAAGAGAGAACCCCCTTTGCAGCGGCTCCAGACAGACGTACCCCCGGGCAACGATCGCCATAGCAACCCCGTCGGCCGCTGGAAAATGAACGCGAACGCGCCTACACCATATACACAGCTCCCACTCTCTCACCTTGCTCTCGCTTTCTTCCTCTCCGCGCGCCTACGCCTACCATTTGCATAATTATTTTTTTCCTCGAGTGCCGCTTCTTGCAGAGACTAAGCTTTGACGCTCGGCCGTCTTGAGTGTGCGAGAGGAATTTAACTCTCTCTTTCTTTCCGTGTTTACGCGACGTTTGCCCGCGCTTTCAAAGCCACTCGGCCAGCCCTGCGCGGATTATGCCGTTTATCTCGCGTAATTCGCTTTTTTCTCTCTTTCCTCTCCCGTGTTTTCGCCCGGCGAGCGGCTCTCTCTCTTCTTTTTTTCAATTTCGCCCTCTCGTCCGGCCGAATTAGCCGCGCGATTATTTCGCATTATCGTCGCGCGAGGGTATAATTTTATAGAGGATGAAATTTAAGCGCACCTCGCTACCCGTTTATAATGAAGTGCAGGAGCTATAATAACCCACTGAGCGATAATAAATTTTAAAAGCTCGCGCGTTGCTCGTGCCTGGCGAATTATTATTATTTCGGGATTATTTATCCCGATAGCGCGGAACGTGAAGAGCGACGATATTATTAATAGAGGAATATTGAAGATATTAAAGATACAGTTGTTATAATTAATTAGTTTTTTACGAGCGTACAGAGCGATTTATCGACTGTAAATGTATTATCGAAATTAAATGAAACGTTAATAATCAACTGAGAGTCGCCAACTACACTCACTTTTTTATTTCCAGACTTTTCATCTCTCGAATCTCCACGTACGCATACACCTCTCTAATAATTCCAAAGTAAAAATTTTCCGCGAATCCGCGTCAAAGGCCGATCCGTAACGGCGATCCGTTTGCTCGTCAGCCAATCCAGCGAAGCGAATAATCATCCCAGAATTACCCCCGCTCGCAAAGGCACATCGGCACGAGAGCCCCGGCTCAGATATACCCACGCCGGAGTGAAACAATAATAAATCGATCCGGCCGCCTCGCCAACAGCATTCTGATTTATACCGCGCCGATATCCTCATCTCGTGCGCGTTACCCCGCGGCGCGTAATCGAACCTGCGGGCCGATAAATAAAAAAACAAGGAGAGCATCGCGCCAAGTGATTTGTGGATTTAATTAAAAGCCGATAACCGAGGCCCGAGCTGATGCGATAAAGCATCCTGCGTCAAAGATGCTGCTTCTGCTTCTGATGACGCTGCTGAGAAGTAGCAAAGCCGTAGTTAGTCCGACGTCTGCTACTTTCTCGATGCAGCCGGAAAATCAAACGATGAACGCGATGGCTATGAGCAGCGCCGCGATGATGCAGGAGGAAAAGAAAATCGAATCTTGGACGCCGAGCCAGCCGGAACTGACGCAAATGCTCCAGCAGCCCTACCAGCCTACAGGGCAGCCCCTCATGCCGGCCAACTACTACCTGCCTGGTAACGTTCGTCCCTTTGTCTGTGTGAGAGGGAGATATTGTTTTAGAGGGACAATGGATTTTTTTTATATGGAGGGCGGACTGAAAATTGAATATTTAACCGGGTTTTGTTACTTTACGCGTGGACTTCGTTCTCAATTAGGGCGGGGGATTGTTCTAGGACCTTGGATTTTTGTTTTTTGGGAGATGCGTGTTTTCTTTTTGGAAATATGGAAGTGAAGTCAAACAGTGGGAAATTGAAGTTAACGTTTGCACAGAATTTTATTTGCATTCGATAAAAGTTTCCGCGGGCGAAAAATGACCCTTCGAAGTCAAAAATAGAATTCCCTGTTGTTTGTGTAGCTAGTGTGCACGTAGTAGAGTATCTTGAAAAATTGGTGAATTCGGAAAAACAAGTTTTCACGTTCATTCATTCGGGTGGAAATTTAATTATTTATACCTAATCTTCGGAATCTCATTAAATCCTAGCCTAGACCCTCCCTGGACCCTAAACAACAACTATCCTTAAATAAACAACAAAGGCACCAAAATAGATCCACATCAGGAGCTACTAAATAATAAATCCAAAAACTAACGTAAACATCTTCATTACATCAAACCTCGCAACACACTATAGCAGCGCAATATCGCCCGACTTTGACTTTCAATCCACCCCGATCCATAAACCTCGGCTCGACGTCAGTAGATTTTGAAACTTGCAGGAAACAGCTACGGGCCGCCCCCGACAACCGAGTTTCGCAGCGAGCACTACGCTTACCCTTTCGAGCCAAACTATGCTTATCCGGTTTCCCAGCCGGCGCCGATAGACTCGGCGCTCGTACCCACGGCGAAGCACTTCGTCATCGTGAGCTTCATAGGCTTGCTGCTGCTCTTTGCCGTCATTCAGAATTCCATTGCCGCGGCCAAGCGCAAGGATGCTTTGGTCGAGATTTTGTCCAACAGGAGGAAACGGGAGCTGCTGACGAGCTTCGAGACGCTGGTTTGTATATGTAGTTGTGTTTTGTGAAGGGGGAAATTGGTAGGGACGAGTGCGGGGGTGGGTGAGGGGAACTTGTGAATGAAACTTTCTTGTCGCGTGTTCGGTTTTTTTGAGGGTAAAGTTTTATGCTGCAAGTTTTCTTGAGGGAGTGGGAGAATTGGAAAAGTGCAGAGGCAATGAATATCTGTATAAATATGTTTCCGCGAATGCAGGGTCTTATCTTAAATTTATTAGTAATTCATAGATTTTTCCATATACTAGCAATACTGTATTGCACAACAAAATGCTCTTGAAAGATTAAAATTATTTATGTCTAACAATAAATAATACATTATCAGATCCACAAAGATTTTAGTAAATTAGAAATTAGAAAAGCCACGTAACGCAAAAAGAAAGCAACTACTTATATACATTTCTCGCGGCGTCCTTCTAACCCAGCCCGAGCAAAAATAACTGACAAAAGAAGGCCAATAAAAAGAAAGAAATAAACGGATAGTTTTTGTTTCAGACTCCAGAAGCGGAATCGGCTTTAAAGGAGGACGCGCGAGTGCGCTGCATACAAAGGACCCTGTGCAACGAGAACCGCAAGCTCCGCGAGGATCTCGGCGTCTTCGGCAAAGTCTTCGCCAAGTATTTAACGTAAGTCGCTCGGCCAGCTTTTTTATTTCCTCTCGCCTTATACAAAGTATATAAAAAAGTTGCAAACCACCACGATTTACGGGGACGAAAAGGCGCGGACTTTGCGCCCAGTTTGGCAGTGACAAACGCGCGCTGCACTTTCATAGCCCGCGAGTCGTCCTCGCGACTTATGTTTCCCGCTCTTCGATGTATAGAAATATTCCTGGAGCTCGGATTTAGCCTGAGCTGGTATAAGCGAGAACAGAGGGAGGAAAGTTTGGCCGTTGGGAAAGTTTTGCGCTAGAGTGGCTTGTTGGATGAAAAAGCGTGGGGCAGCCATGACTTTCGAGACTCTTGAGAATCTAGCCCTCGCTGCTGCGCTCGCCCGTCGACTTTTTGCCTGCATATATCGGAGCGAAGGGGGTGAGCCTGGGAGCGGCTCCGCCCGACGGAATATGGAACTGCAATCTCAACTTTTACGTCGCTTCTTTTATTGAATCCCTCGTGTAGCGTAGACCAGAAAATTATTTTGACATGAGGAATCTCGGCGGACGAGTTCGCGCGGAAATTGTTTTCGAATTGGACGTCGGGAGGATGGCGATTGAAATTGGATGGCTTGTTTTTTTAATCTCGTACTTTTCGTATTAAACTTTTCGAGTCTATTTCAACATCATAAATTGTTTTTGAATTATAGATTAAAGAAAATGTATCAAAGTATTTTATTTAATAATTTTTATATTATTTGCTTTTCATTTAAGAGTACAACTTTGTTGTTAAATAAATGTCTAAAAATGTTTAAAATCGAAAATCAAAGAAAAAATTCAATCTTAAAATATCTTATTTTTCCTTTGAAATTATATATTCAGATTGAAGTAAAGTCAGCTTTTAAAGTAAAAAAAGGCAATCAAATTTTATACAATTTCACCAAATGTCTTTTTTGAATTGCATTTATTATACAATTAAATTTAATTTTTCAAAACGTTTGTTTGTAGACGAAGTGTGCAAAATTCTCTGAAAGAAGTTTCTCCTGGATGGGATCGTCTTGTGGAAGATGCTGCCAATGCTGGTCTAAGAGGCGAGGATTGCGATGTAATCTACAGAGACTGTAATTTTGAAATTTCAAATGACACATCCTTATTTGAAGAGGAAGAGGAAGAGTAAATCATGACAAGTGATTTTATAGAAAATAACATGAAAATCGAAAGAAAAAAAATAATTAAAATGCACAGAGTACATTATTTTAATTTATGAAAAAATATGAGTCAATATATTTAAAGTCTACAGATTGTTTTCCGAACAAAGAATTTCTTTATGATTTAAAATAAATCTTAAAAGTTAAATAGTGGAGAAATAAATAAATGCGTTAAAAATGTTAACGAAATAATGTTATATAAGATCATTTAAATAATTAATTAATTAGTAAATAAAAGCATAAGTTGTTTTATAAATGTTTATCTACGTCAATTAAATAAAAACAATCATAATAATCGTAAGACTAATAATGATAATAATGTTGTAATGGTTTTAGTATTTTTAGAAAGAAAACAAGCTCAAGTAATGGTTTCTCAATTTTTAATTACAATACGTTGTTTTGCTTGTTTTTTATCGCTACAAACATCGACATCCAGCCTGAACTATTTTAGACAGCACAGTCTGCTCTCTACGCACTTGGACGCTCGCTTTCTTTCTCTCTCTTTCTCTCTCACTCATTCGCTCATTTATTTTTAATTATAAGACGCTTACGTTTCTTTCTCACACACACATTCACAAACACTCTTACTTGGAATCATATTACATTATATAAAAAATATCAAATCACGAACGAAAACAGAGGATAATGGAGACAATGATAAAATTGCGTTGGTACTTCAATCTCCTCTCTTCAACTAATTACATAACACTATCGTTATTATCGTTCATATAACATTAAGGCATTACGTATTTATAAGTTCTCCATCGCTCCGTATCGTCGCGCTATACAGCAATTATACTTCGCTAAGTCGCATTTTTTTTTATATAACTTAAATCATAGACGGTGAGATCGCTCGTTGCAATAGTCCAGGCTTATAAACACAAAGAAATAGTCAAACGCATACAATCTTTAAATCGGGGATGTTCGACCGATTGTTTTTCTTTCATTTAATCTTCCTCCGCATGCGATTAACATTCACTCCTTTTATTGCCCCTTTAAGTAGATATCTTTCATTGAGAACTTACATTGCGTTAAGCATGAATTAGAAAATCTACTGTTTTGTAATTGTGTTTACATCTTGATTGGGGCAAAAAAGCGTTCAAATCTCGTTTGAAGTGAAGGCGCTTTATCTTCAGTCGCAAAGTTATCTGCGCGTTAAAATACGACTCGATCGTCTCTGAATGACAGCTGCGCTCAATAGTTTTTGCAAAACATCCTGAACGGTCAACGTAATCATTCGTCATTTTCATTCATGTACAATTTATTAATTTTATGTTTGAGCGTGGAAAATCAGAAAGAGTAAATAATAAAGGGCACTAAAACATAAACCTTGCATAATGCAAGAAATTAAAAAATATCAACACAATAAATAAATTGAAAAACGCGTAAATAACTTTTTTTTATTGCGAATCGCGAAAAATTTCTCACAAGTATAACAAAATGTAAACGTCTGAATGCGCTTGTCAATTATCGTATACATATATAAAAAAATTAAAAATTATTATCAATTGGAAAACTTGAAAATACAACTCGATTGCTTCTAACGGTACTTTTAAATAAAATCTTTGGCGCGCGCGTAAACTTTTCAATTTCTTAATTCTTTTACGAAGCGGCGCGCGCCAAATTGTCTTTGTTCCTCTTAAAAAGTCTGACATTCGCATTCGCACACACCCTTACGTCTTCAATTATTCGCACATCAATTTGCATCATATTTCCTCGCGGCGACATTATCGCGTAACTCACTTCTTCATCCGGTAGTTATGTCATTAGATATCGTTACAAAAGTATTACTATGTACAAGCTCCAGAAACACTGGCCTCACTCGCGTTAGACTCGCTTGAGTCAGGTATATTTTTTTTTTATACTTTCAATTTGGAAAATAAAAAGCTACATCAATTGCCAATTTGGTCGATATATATGGGTATATCACCATTATAACTATTTGGACCTGAACTCATCGGATCCAAGCGCGAGTTGGTCACTTCGCGAGAATGGCACTGTTCCTTTCGACGAATCGAACCTTTCAAACAATTTTACGAGAAGTGATCGAATATTTATTTTCATTTTTATTATTATATCTTGTCGGTATTGTTATTTTATCTCTCGGTCAACGCGTGGCCGTCATATTTTTTTCGCGTAAGACGAGTATCTCTGGTAATTGTGAAACAATTATCTAAGCAAGACCAAGATCGAGGCACCAAAGAGCTCGGAGGCCGAAGTGGATGGTGTTTGTTCGGCTCGTCGGAAAAGAAATAACGGACGTACGCAAAAGAAATAAAGAGAGGATCTCGCATCGAAACAAGATTTTTTATATATGTATATATATAGAGGAAGCAGAAGAGAGAAAGAGAAGACAAGGTCATCGTCAGTAGAATATAGAATTCGAAAGTTTGAGTATTCTCTGGTATAAAAACACTTGTTTACTTTCTTAGTCGTTTATTAGTATTTAATTGATCATCATTGCTACTTGCAGTCTGTAGTCTTAGATGCGTTAAATATTATCATAAGAAGAGGATCAGCTTGATTCTCTTTCTCTCGAATCTTTTTCCTCTTTGCTCTAGTTTCACCTCTCTTTTTTGCATATCATTTTCTTTTTATACGATATTTTCTTCCCACTTAAAGGAGGAAGCGTACAATTTTATGTAATAAACAAATTTATGCGACGCTTACACAAGTTTGTCCGAGCTCGAAAATCATAGTCCTAAATGGGTCAATCGATCGTCGAGCCTACCGTATAAAATGAATCCACATTATGTCGACTAACACGATAATCGCTTAATCAATTAAACTATCAATTGATATAATATTAATATTATTAATAATAATATGTACAATGTTCTAACACTATTTGTTCTGTCCAGTATGCTCGAAACGTGACCGCGTCTGGATCTTATAAAATATTATCGCTACAACGCAGTCCTTAGTGTCCTTCGTACATACGTTTTGCCCTTTATATTTATAATAAATTTATAATGACCTTAGCATACACGTCTCTTTCTCTCTGTTTTCTTTTGCCTAAAATTTATGGTACTTATGTGCTTTCTTTTTTTTAGGCTTGCAAAATCTTACCAAGTTCATAGTCAGGGTTGAGAATTTTTTTTTCTGTCATTGAGAATGAACTAAAGTTAGATTATGCTTATGTTCATTTGTATAAAATACGACAAATTATGAGTGGTCACGCTTTATCAAGTGAGTTTATTTCGTCGGGAACAATAGGAAGCTTTTTTCTTGCATTCATTACAATGCTTAGGTGTGCGTTTCTAGACTGGAAAAGAATTGTGGTGTGTTAGAACTAAAAAGATATTAAGTCAAGCGCGTGTGTCAAGAAACATTTCAATATTTATTTTTTTTTTTCAAAAATATTAAAAAATAATAGTGGCTATAAAAATAAATAAGTAATGAACAAACGAATTAAACAATTTGGAAGACGCGACACGTCACGAGCATTCGGTCTCGAACAACGACTATCTATAAACATGTGCGTGGATCAATTTTCGGAAGGTTTGGTAATAAATTATACAATCGGGTATGTGTGAGAAATTGGGAATGTCATAAACACGAAAAAACTATACTGTAATCCGTGAAATAAGAAAATCCACTTTCTCATCTCGACGATTTTCTATCTTTATACAAAAGAAAATCGATTGCCAAAACTATTTTTAAAAAATTCTTATTTTGAATAATTTTCTAAAGTTTGAAAATCATTGATACTGAAACGTCGAACAGCTCAATACTTATAAACTTGTTAGTCTGCTTGAATTCGCGATGCAGCGAAAAACAAATTATTACGAAATTATCGCTTCATCGTCGAGAAGACAAATGTTATAACGTATCTATGTACAGCTTACAAAGCCGATTTCCGGCTCATTATTTCTTACGTCTTACAATTTTCTTTAAATCAAGCGACGAAAACGTAAGAATAAAGATATTAACTAGACAGACCAGTCATAAGTTGTCATGCTAATAGTATAATAGTTACACGCCCGATACAATTATTATCGACATTCACCGTCATTATCATCGCTTAATCATCATTGTATCCATCGTCACCATTATTTTATCATCGTCGTTTTCATGTCTTTCTTTTTAATATTGTTTGGAATTTATATGCCAATCATTTATTCAATTAGACACAAAATTAATTTTATTATTTACGTTCTATACTTTAGAAATTCCAAACTATGGACGATTAATTATTTAGCTTTTAAGAATTCGATAATTATTTTAATACTATTAAGACAATGAAAATGACGAGATTAATATCACCATTCCACAACTTGTTACACGTATCACGCAAAAAAATTAAAAAAAAAAGAAAAGAAAAAAAGCATGACACACAGACATTGTTTTCATGAAATTCAAAAAATCTTTCCGCCAATCTCGGAAGTTCGGCTCACCTACGATACACGCACACCACTATATTTCTTGTTAGATCTAGCATGCTTAAAAAAATTATTTGAAAACCAAGTCTACTGGAAGGTGGCTGTTCATTCGGCTGGCTTTCGTTACTGTACACACATTTTCACTTATTTTTGTGTAATTAATTAGCGATCGTCTTATTCAACGTAAATGTCTCTTATAGTCCTGCTTGGCTCTTGACAAGTATTTCGTGTTGTTCACAATTTTAATATTTATCCTCGCCCGCTCGCAATGCTGGACTAGAGCACAAGCCCTGAATTTTTAAATGAGAGAAAGACATTCGTTCATCCATTTGGTCTTCAGGCTCGACTAAGTCTAATATTTTACTGGCCAACCTTGAAGTACCGCCAAGATCGTACGAATTCTCACCACGCAGCGTGTCTCTAGTAAAATTTTTTTTTACAATTTTATTACTTTATTTCTAAGTGCGATAATTTAGCATTAAATTATTTCACACCTACTTCAACAAAATTTATCAAAATAAAAAAAGGAAAATGAAGAATCTGCGACAGTTGTCGTTTATCTTAACAAGTAATAAAGATTCTACGATTTTAATCGCACATGAAATAACATAAAACAACAATATCACCTAAAAATTGCCTATAATCGCTCTCTGCTTCAAAAACTTCACTCTAAACTGAAACTTTTTGAGTCGATCTTAAGAAAAAAAAGAAAAAAACTTAACAGACTCTATTTCGCTATTTCGCTATTTCGCTTTAGCGATTGCTGATGATTAAGCGACTTCATCCTTTTTACTTAATATACACATTTTCCTTTTTTCTTTTGTTATTTAGTAAGAGAGACACGTAGCTGTCGGTGGGCCTTGCTCGATGGCATACGAGGGGTTTGGCGGGTCCCCTGTGCGCTGTAGTTTTTAACGATGTCGCATGGTTATCGTAGTCGTAGTAGTCGTGATCGTAGTTGATGTGGCGTCTCAGAAAACATTAGTTTGTGGTTACCTCCTGTCTCTATATAGGAGATAAGTCTTCATTGCTAGCGGCAGGTTCAATTCATTAATCTTTTCTTCTAGTCGTTCTTTGCCGATTCGCTGTCGGATGACTCGCCGGCAAAGGTCCATGAGTGGTAGAGGATCAGCTAGAAAGTTAAAATTTATATTTAGTAGAGTTTGATCATTTTAATATAAAATTTGAAAAAAAAAAAAAAAAAAAAAACATTTATTGGTCAAAATAAAATACTTACGATCAAGGCCACCAATGTATTTCATCGTGATTTCACAGTGACCCCAAACTGCCGAAACAATAGGATACAGCTTTCTACCTTTAAGACCTCTAAACGCGATTCCGAGGTACTGGCCTTCTACAACGAATGCTAGTGTACCCTCATCCATGTCGAGTACCACTGTTGATAATCAAGTTAATTATTAATCAAGTTGAGAATTTAATAAAACAGATTTATATTTTTTCAGCAATCACACTACTTACCCAAAAATTTGTCAGGAACGATAAATGACTCTTCGGGTTTGAGAAGTGCAGGATACGTAATTCCATTGTTGTTTTTCGAGTCATGATAAAGCTTATTTCTGCCAAGGTCCCAGCCCCAGCTCATTTCATTGTTTCCAACAAGACTCTGATAACCAACGCTGTGCAGAGGTGCATCTGCTGTTGCTACGCCAACAACAGCGTGCGTACCACGTTGCCTTGTACTCCAATGGAGCTCCCAGACATGCATACCCTTCGTGTAACCCACCTTCCCTCTTATGCAGTCTGTACTTTGTGCAACAGGATGTCGATGAAAGGTCAATTTGTCATCTTCCTATAACATCAAATAATAAAATATAATCAGTATGTGTATTATCAAATATATCAAAAAAGATTATCCAAGCATGGAAAAAATATAATCATTTGTACGGTAGAGACAGAATAAATTAAAATTTTTTAACAATGACAGAGATGTAAACTTGTATTTAATAAAAAATTAATTAGTTGACCACAAGCAAGCTGAACCCAAAGCATCATTCAACGACGACGCTTGGATCAGCGTAACTAGTATTTAAGCGGGTTACGAGCGTCGCTTGGAGGCTGTCTTTGTCATCCATTAATTTGTGAACTGCTTGTGCCGAGGCACAAAGAGAAAGAGAAACAAAGACAGAGACAAAGCTAGCAAGTTAACGCATTCTTAAGGCTCTCGGCAAACTAGGTGTTAATCCAACCGCAGTGAAAAGTTTCCTGTCCCCTAGATCCCAACTTTGGCAAACTGCGCCAACGTACCTTGACGAAAATGTTTAAACTTCTATCATCGGGATTCCAGCTGTGATGTATTTGCGTTTCCCGCGATGCGGGGGGCATGTCCAGGAGCACATCGAGACGCGCCGACCTGGAGAAGTCCTGGGCGAGCTCACGCGGTACGACCGACTTGTATGGCGCTACGCCGCCGCCGATGCCTCCGACTCCGCCGCCCGCGCTGCCGCCGCTTTCGCGCGATACGCTTTTCACTCCACCTGTAACAATGTAAACAAACAAACGTTAGTCATAGAATTTTTCAGTTTTTCAATTTCGGGAATTGGATGTTTGGTTTTTAGATTTTATATTTTTATGTTTTGGTATTGCAATGTTTTAATAATATTCTCTCTATATTAAATATTTACAAAGGGTTTAATTTAATTGAAGATCATATATTATTAAATACATGCATTTATTTAATTCTGTTAACAGTAAATTTACTCAATATACATTAATAAGTTATTTTAATGTAAATTCAAGCGTGTTTTACGATTGAACCATTAATAAATGTACTGATCGTTTTTTCTTTAAATTTGATTTTATTGTGTTCGAAAATTTATTCATACGTAAATATACAATAGAATTGAATCCCTATCTCTACCACGAGATAAAGCGAGGAAAAAATACGTCGAGAAATTCATAAAATAAATATTTTATATATAAAAATATACTGCTGATAAAATATAAGTCAATATAGTCCTAATCATTACTTCATGTTTATGATTTCACATCTGATTCAACGTATACCGTATTTCAACAGAACATTCTCATGAACGATCAGAACGTTGTAATGAATTTCGTACATAATACGCAAAGCAAACAAGTGTCGCACTTATTTTGTTTGAAAATTCGAATAAACAATGGGAATGTTTCTTAGGAAGCCTCGGAATTACATGAAAATTGCAAGGTAAACGAGACTTCGAATCTCGCTTTTCCAAGAAATCCATGCGATTTCCCAATCGGCGCCAAGAAAAATCGAGCAGATTAGCCGCGCACGATTGCACGTGGCCGTTTCCCAATCGAACGTAAACCGGAAGATTCACACTTGTTTACAAGGAAAAAACAAACAAACAACAAAAGGTGGAACAGTGTTTTTCTGGGAAGGTGCTAGACACGCGGACACAAGAGAAAGAGCTACGAATCAGTTTCCTGCCTTTTGTCCCTCCTCCTCGGTAATAATTAATCACGCTTTTGAAAGTACCTCTCGTCCTTAAGATACGCGATGCTTTCCGGTTCATCTTCAGGGTCAGCCTCTGCTTGCGCTGGTATTGACAGCTCTGCCTCATTCTGAAGCGGAGCCGGGATATGGCCAATAACCCGACGATAGCCAGTATAGCGACGTTGTGAGTAAACCGGTGGAACTGAAAACTACACACACACTAACGCCTCCTGCAGCCGTTCGGCTCGGCTGCCACTTTGCTTACTGGCCTTATAGTAGACGGCGGCTCTCGCACACTACTAAGCCGCACGATGAGTCGGCGAGGGGTTAGGTTAGGGTCTCGGCGCAGCACCGCTCTCGCAGGTCCGAGTTTCGTCGGTATAAAAGGTTTTCGGTGAGAATGAAAGAGAGAGAGACGGAGAGTCGACGCAGCGTAACTCCAGAGGGCGCTCCGATCGCTGGGCACAGCTGTACACGCCTAGAAGCTTTTAATCCGACGATTGTTATAGAGTTGCAGGAGGCTAGCCCGTCTATTGGAAAAATTACCGATCTTTTCGTCGAATTCCGGCACTTTGCGTTATTTATAACGCGATTAAGACACGTGCTCGTCGTGCTTTTCACGATCTACAGATTATTTGCACTGAAATATGGTAGTAAGTTTTAATTCACTGGCAGGCGGGCACTGCTTAAAACAAGCCATCACAAAACAGTCGGAAAATGTAGAAATTAGAACTTGCCGGGAAAGTACACTGATAAAAACTGGAGCACAATAACGCGAAAAAAACTGCAAACTTAATAAAAAATTGTTTGAAAAATCGAATCACATGTTGGGGCAGAACGCGAGATTATAAAAACGGGAAAAAAGGAATAAGGAGATAGGTGCGCGAGCTCGCGCACTGGCGGGGCTGGCGGCAGTAGCGACTAGACTGAGGATTTTTCGAGGATTTTAGGCTGGCCTGCAGGGCCGTGTGTAAGTATACGGCGGTGGCCGCTCGATCGTCGGGTATACAGGCAGGCAGGCAGGCAGGCAGGCCTGGAAACGGGCCGTGGGGTTTATTTGCTCGAGCAGCTGTCGAGGGTTACAGCCGACGTTTCTTTTCCTCGCGAGGGAAAGAGAGAGGGGCCGTATAGAGAGCGGGAAAAAGAGAGAGAGACGGAGAGATAGAAGGTTCTTTGACGCGCTTTTCTTCAAGCGGCCCCAGAGATATCGAGCTTAAACACTCCGCTCTCTGGCCCTCGCTTTTCACTCTCGATAGAAAGTCCTGCGGGCCATCTCGGGAAAAACCTCCTCTTTCTCTCTGTTGCAGGTCAGGCCAGATCTAGAAAAAGGGACTATAATGCTGCGGAGCGTCTAGGGCAACGCGCCGTAAATTTTCAG
Organism: Eupelmus urozonus; assembly: GCA_900480035.1. Classification (NCBI taxonomy): domain Eukaryota; kingdom Metazoa; phylum Arthropoda; class Insecta; order Hymenoptera; family Eupelmidae; genus Eupelmus; species Eupelmus urozonus. Next base: position 42,985 of record UELX01000286.1, on the reverse strand, counting down.
CCAGCTGAGGCATCGTGGCTGCATCTCTCTCTCCTTCTCCCTGCACCGGCGCAGATTAATGAGAGGAGACGCTGAATCGATCTTTATCGATGGGGGCCGTTCCATCGTCGTTAGTCACACGTATATACCCTCGCACACTAGCAAACACACACATACACAGACACTCACGTAAACGCGGGCGCAGAAAAAGTCAGGGAAAATGGAGAGATTTCTCGGGAGCGCGAGAGAGCAGAGCCCGGAGGTGAGTAGACGTTTTATCCGCTGACTGATCTCTCCCGATCGCCATTCAATTCCACCTTTTCGTCCCTCTCCCTCTTTCTCCGGCTCTCGCGCTCTCTATCTCTCTTTCTCCTCTGTGTAAGCATGCGGGAGCACACGGACGCGCGGGAATAAAGAGTCCTTCCGAGAATCGACCTTACGTGACTCGACCGACGAAAGGACCTGCATTTTTATAGCTGCATCTTATATAGCGGCGAACCTGTTCGTCTTGCCTAAAATATATTTTCGGAGCGAGAAATTCGGCTGCTGCTCGATTTTTCGACGATTTTTAAGAGAAGTTTTCGGCGTGTAGAAAACACAATTTTACTTTGATGAATATTTATTCAACGTTGAGAAGACTATCCGAGGACAGCAGTGAAATCGTTATCGAAAAGATAATATTTTGATTTATCGGTCATAGGATACGCCACCGAGCCAGCATTCGATAACAGCCGACTTCCTTTCTTTTCGCAGGTGTCCAAAATTACCGGAGCATTCAAACAAGAGAAGCAACTGGCTCGAAAGCCGAACAGCCCGAGGCCGAATCGCTTAAAACCCGGCCAGCGGATTGCGGCTTCCGAATCGAAAGCTAATAATCTCACGACACTCGCGACTTTTTGTCCCATGACTCCGTTAAACGCAAGTGCCTTTTCATCGGAAAACTGCAGGAAACGAATTACATTTATGAGATTGTAATTCTCCCTCGGCGACTCGAAAAAAAGGCGACTTTCTTTGCTCTCTTCGTCGCCGGGTGTGTGTATCGCAGAAAAACGGAGGAAATCATTGGAGCGCGCGCGAGTTAAGAGCGAGCGAAGAAAAAAGAAAACCTGTCCTACGCATGATGGATTGTGTACTTAGGTGAAGTAACGCGCGCGCGCGCGCGAGTGAGCGTGCACTTACGTAAGGCGCCGTGTGCGAGAGACACCAAGAACGCGGCCCTGAACCTATAACCGTCGTCGCGCAATGGCCGGCCCCCCCGACGATACTTGACTTTTTTTTTTTTTAAATATTAGCCTCAGAGTCGTGCCTTTTCTTCGCTTGGATAGGTCGTCGGCAACGATTTTCTAGAAATAATTTTCTTTATTTTTTCGCTTTTGTATCGGAGTATTATTAGCAGAAATAATGCCGCGCGGGGCCTTGGCGAGGTGGAGGAAAGGCTGCCTAAACAAAGCCGTTACGTTAAGAGTTTTACGTGGGCCGAGCAGCTCGGGGAAATCAGATATTGCTTTACGGGCTCTTATCACGTTACTCTGCTTTTTGCATTGCTAATTTATCGTAATTTGCTTTGACCGTTGTACAACTAAGTAAAAACTATTGATAAATACATTAAAGACTCGCGGGCCTCGATACCAGCGAGCCTCGTAATAGGCATCTACAAGAAAAAAACAAAAGCAAATATTTTCATGAAAATTCCGGCGAACGGAGCAGCACCGCTAGCCAAACGAAATTTGTAATTCAAAGAGCATAATTTTTCAACTTGTTGAGCATCGCAGGCAAAAAGAATTAATTAAACTCCAGCAGCAGGCAAAAGCGCGCGTTGCAGTTGAAAAAAAAGGTCTTTAGAAAAAGCACGAGTGCAGGAGAAGTGCCGTAACGTCAAAGTAATCAAAGGCGCGCGCGCGAGCTCGATGGCCTTCCGTAAAGGTATGACTCGCGCGAAATGAAAATGCCGATCGATGTCAAAACTTTCTTCTTCGGAATGCCATTCCTTGTAGAGCACTGGCGCGCTAACGAGTCCCTCGAGCCTCTATACGATATCTATCTCTCCAGCTTTATATATATACCTATCGGCATCCCGCGAATTTGGAGATTCGAAACTTTTCTTCATTCCGCGGCGTGCTCGACATTTCGCGATGCAAATCCTATATATATAACCGAAGGCGCGAGCTGCGGCTGCGCAATTAGTTAAGCGCTCGCTTTATTGCTGCCCCCCTCTAGCTCCGCTACGCCCTCAATTAATCGAGAATCGATTTCTCCTCTTTCGATTGATTGCCGGCGCCGATAATTTGTTGCTATTAAGCGTTTTTTCTCCCGCCTTTCGAGGTGTCTATCTAATTCGTTTAGACGATTTTTAACTATCGGCTTGAGAATATGTGCCGATCGAAACGCTTAGCCCATTAACCTGCCAAATTTTTAAGATCCGAATGGAAAACACTTTGAGGAAAGGCTCGTGGCCGCGTTTATTGATACCTTCGACGTAACTAACGCACGGAATCAATTACGTTTAATTGTGCGCTCGGACGCGAAAGCTCATTGTTGCTCGGCGAGCTGTCTGAACGTAATAAACGCCAAGCCAGCTTAAAATCCCACGAGAGCGAGAGAAGCAAATATTCGCCGGCTGCAGTGGATCGATTCCCGGCTGCAGCGCCCGAGAGAAATTAATCGATCGATCTTTTTACCTACACACACGCTCGCGATCCGATCCTTACTCCCCTCCTTCACTATTCCCTCTCTCTCTCTATTCACGATTCGCAATGGAGCTTTGCTCGCGGCAATTTTCCACGCCCTCTCCGCCTCTCGTGCGTATACGCACGGGGGAAGAGAGAGAGAAAAAAAGGCGCGCGGAATATAAGAGGAAGAAAAAATGAACTTCCCGCCCCTTCGATTTGCGCGCGTAGACACTGCGAGCGTGCGCTCGCATCGAGGAATTCACTAATTCGAAAATTAACAGCATATAGCGCTGGGCGGATGCTCGTCCGGACTGAGAGAGAGCGAAGAATAGCTTGAGAACAAGGAAGAGAGGAGGAGAAAGAAGGAGAAAATAAAGGAGAGCGGGGAATAAAGGCAGCCCGAAATTCTACGAACGGCCAGTGTGTATGTGTGTGTGGACGAGATTGAACGCAGCGGCGGCGGCAGCCTCGAGATTGTGCGCGCGAGAAAGAAGGGCCAGCGCGACGACGACGAGCCCTCAGCAAGAAGAGAGAGGGAGAGAGGAAACCTGCTTGCCGCAGGCCTACGTATATACCTGGGCTAGGAGACGCGCTCGGCAGGTAGCTCGGGAGAGACCTTGACCCTGGCCCGAGCGAGTCAACTCTCTGAAATTCAGGCTGCTCTGCTGCTGCTGCTGCCTCTTTTCCTTCTTTCGACTGTATCGAGAAGTTTTGTACCTTTGGTTATGTGGCTAGTATCGAGGAGAAAAAACAGAGAGCGGTGGAATCAGGAATGTTTCCGTGTATGAAAAGTTCTTTGTTGTGCACGCGCTAGAGGTAGTTGGGTAACTATGGGAATTACGAAACTATACGCTAATGCCAAGCTGGATATGGGATTTCGATTTAATGTGGATCGCAGGGGGCTAAGAGCATTAATGACGTTTCCGGGAATAGCAATTTTCCTAATGAAGGCCAACACCTTTAATTAGCGACTGTATATCCCTGTAATCGCGCAAGCAGCCCCAGGTACCCCTCTGGCACCCGCCGAGCGCATTTGCAAAGCACGAACAAAGTTCCGATTCTAATTGCACCGGATATATCTGCCCTTTCTAATAACAATGAAATATTCGAGATGCACTTTTGCTTTGCTGCTAATTTATTTTGATTAAATTTTCGAATTTGTTTGTGCTAAATTTTTTTTCTGAACAATGCTAAAAATAAAATTAGTTTTTTTTTTTATTTTAGAGTTTAATAATAGACCTTTATTTCTAATGTATTCGACCTATTTTTTAAAAATAGTTATTAATAAAGTATGAAAATTTATTAAATATAAAAGTGGCATGTTGAATATTCAATTACTACTGGTACAGCAACTTTTTGTTACACTTTATTTATAACTGTTCGAATCCTTGAAGCGATGACGCTTGTCAATACTTTCATCGGCAAAAACGCAATCGATTGCACAATTAATTGAGGGGTAGAGACGTCATAAACTTTAGACCCGTTAAGTTTTTATTAAAGATATTTATTTAGTAAATTTATAGAGCTAAAGGAAAATAAAAAGCTGCCAATAATAGTAATATATTCGTTATTATTATTAATTTATTATTGATTTTAGTTAAAGTAAAATAAAAGTTTGCTATTTTTTAACGACGCGTGCAATATTAATTCAATATAAAGAGATTTAATTTTGAGTACGGATTTAGGTAAATCATAAATTTAATGATTCATCGAGTTCACACTAATTATCCTCGGATAATTTCGTTTAATCTCGACATAAATTTAAGTTTTTGAAAGTCTAAGCGTACCCGAGTAACTAGTAAATAATCTGGAATAAGTAAGGGAAAGAAAGATACTAGTAAATAGATACAATGTAAACGAGTATATACCTGAAATCTTTTGGCCCATGTTCATGCCCCGGTGGGGACGAAAGTGATGGGAGCGCGTTGGGTGATGGCGGTGGTCTGCGCACTGCTTGGCAATGGGCAGCTTCTGCCTCGTGTGCCTGACGTTGGCGCTGGGGTGGTAAAGGTGGTGGTGGTGATTGCTCGAGTGGTGCACGTGATGGTGGTGGTGGTTGTTGCTCTGCTGCTGATGCTGAGCTTGCTGCTGCTGCTGTTGCTGCTGCTGTTGTGCTGGTTGCTGCTGTTGGGGCGCGGTGCCGCCTGTAGCTCCAGCGTTATTACTTCCTTCGACTCCTTGCTGCTGCTGCTGCTGCTGGCCCGTTGCGGCCCTTCGAGGGCTGCCCCCTCTGGGGCTGCCGCCTTGGGGGCTGGCCTCTCCGTTAGCGGCACCGGCCCCACCGCCCCCGCCCCCGCCGCCGGCTCCTGCTATGCCTCGGTTACGGATTCGGAGCAACCTCGTTGCGGCCCCGGTACCACCGCCGCCGCCTCCTCCTCCTCCTCCTCCGCCGCCGCTGCCGTCTCCTCCGCCGCTGCCGCTACCGTCTCCGCTCACGCAATGTAGACTGCTAAAATACCTGAAACACGAGAGAGAGGTGGATCGTTATTATATGGCTTTCGACACGACAGACTGCTTGGCCGCTTTTTATCGCGGCTTGCAAAATATGGATTTTGCTACATACAGCTCTCCGCTATTTTTGCTTATACAAGCTTCATTTTTTAGAGAAAATTAGTTTAATATTTAGCGTATTTTGAAAGCATAGATTGGGCGTGACAGAATTGGTTATATTGATTGAGGTTATAGATTTTTAATATTTTCAAAATAGCCGCAGAAGGAACGTCGTGGTAACGGTCTAATTTTAATGTTTCATTAGGGAAATGTCAGATGAAATATATTTACATTTCGATGAGAAATTTTTGGATCGAACCCAAGAGTTAAGAAAGTAACATTCTACCAGCTCGAGAGCTGCAGAATATTACATGTCAAAACAGAAAATGTGTCCATGTGTCATTTTAGCCGAATTCCGGGCGAACGCCACCCACTGTTGCAACGCCGAAGAAACCAAGTGTTACACTCTCGAGTGTCTCCCATCCAACACTTTCCGCTCATTTGCAAAGAAAATTCATAATTCAACGAAAGATTTCTAAAACAAACTTGCGCGAGTTGGCAATCGTCTTGCTCATTACCAAACCCCTCAGCAACGTCTTAATCTTCCCAGGCAGACGTTGATTAAAGCTACTTTAATAGTACCCCCCCCCCCTTCTGCTTGTTTTTCGTTAATGCGATATTGCGGGAGCAGAGAACCGCAGACGCGAACCGATCGATCATGGTTATTCCGGCTTTCCGTTTTATTTCCACCCCTGCGCTGCAGCGTGTATATATATATATACACACAGACGCGTATTGCCTTTTCGCAGGGGGGAAGAGAGGGGGTAGTAGAGGCGATGTGCGCACGCTCGTTATTCTGCAGATGACATTTCAATGTCGATTATTCTGCGCTTCGGCGTGTACACGCCGCGCGCGCGCGGCTCTGTACGCCGATGTACACGATTCGTCGCTGTTGGCTATTATAATGGAGCTATAAATGAATGGTGGGAAATCCGATTTTTGAATTGTTCTTGCAAATGAATTTATTCTGATAGGCCGCGGGCTCCTTTGTTTACGAGACGCGCGCAAAAAGCGTTTTGTGTGCGTTTGCTGCAAAGATAAAGTAATTAATGAATCGCCGGCTCGCGACGGAGGACAAATAAAAGTGTATTAATCAAAATTTATACAAGTGACTTATGCCTCCTTATCGCGAGCGGTCATTGATAGAGCCGCGTCACCGAGGCCAAGTCGTCGCTTGAATTCAATAATAACAGTACACATCGAATTGTCTTTAAAAAAAAGTACACGTCTATTATTTATATAAGAATTCTCATAGACAATTTCTTATTTCTCATAAAGACAATTCGATGTGTACTCTTATTGCATTCAAGCGACGAAGTGGACTCGCGTGTCTTTATGCGCGTGCAATTCGCTCCGTAATAAAAGTCACGAAAAAGCCCCAATAAGAGATTAGAGTAGGAATATTCGAATATTTTCCTGCTCGAGCAGTAATATATCGCCTATCTGTGAAAACCTACGCGTCCGGAGTTTAATAAGCTCGCTCGCTGAATCATATGGTAATTTTTTACGAGGGCCGATTAAAAAAGCAAACAATCTAAGCGGGAAAGGCCAAAAAGTAGGAGGCGCCGATAGGAGAGAGGGAAATGACAATGAGACACCGGCCGACTGATTTTGACGCAATCGCGAGCGCGCGAACTGAGGCCACTACTGCGCGACAGTTGTTACGTCCGCTACTGGCGCTTGATTTCCGCTAGGCCGAACCGGACACGTACGGATCCGGCCTCGTGTGTAGTGCGTTTCGGTTATAGCTTCGCTCCCGCACGAAAATCGAGCCTTTAACGTTTCTCCAAATCGGAAACCGATATATAAAAACGTATGAATTATTAAAAAGTACTTTTTCTAATACGAACAGCTTTAATAAAAACCAGTCGCAAGACCAAAAGAAAAAAAAAACAAAATACAAAGAAGGAAGCGTTCGATCCGAGCATTACACACACGCACCAAGTCCAATAATTGGCGAGCCGCACCGGGTGCCAGGAGCGCAGCGCGCCCGACATACTCACACTTGCGCGATAGTCGACGCGGAAGTCGCCTATAAAGCGCTCGGCGGCAGCACCGCGCCGTATATATCTAGTTTCCGGCTTGGCATTACATAGTTGAAGAGCCGCGAAACACGTCCACACACACACACACACACACACACGGCTCGAATTCGAGCCGATGCTGCACTTTAACGAATAAGTATGTCGCTGCGTGCGCCCGCCGCTAAAGGACAAAGTTTAAAGCACTTGCCGAGCGTATATATACGGCTGGTCGTGTTATTTAAGCGTCGCCGCTAATTACCGGCGTGGCGCGAGAGGAAGAAGAAAAAGAGGAAGTGAGAGGCTCCGAAAGTTTGCAGTATATAGCTTGCGGGCAAACTGTCGCGTCGAAGCCGCGTGCGAGTTTCCTTTCGGTTGTTGTGATTCGGCCGCTATAACGAAATGTGCGCTGTTAATGCGCGCACGCGTGCCAGAAACTCGAATTTCTGGTTTACGTAATGGTTATAGAAGCGAGCGCTCGGGCGGTTTATGCGGCCGGGGCAAACAAAGCGCGGGGTTTTGTTTTTCGCGGTGTGTTTGCCGGGCTGCAGGAGAAAAAGCGGCTTTGTTAATTTATTCGGCGAAACTATCTCATCAGCGGTTCCCTCGAATCGTATAAATTTTCAAGAGTCCACCACGAAAAAAGCCTCAAAACACTTCCGAAAAGCGTTTTTTCAGCCGCATTCCGATCGCCCGGACCGAAATCTATTTTTACACCGTCTAGCTTCGGCTCGGAAAAAAAAGAGAGAGGAGCGAGCAAAATTCGAAAGGCATCCTCCGTAAAGCCCCCACCCCGGGGCAAGATCAGAAGGCTGGCCAGCGGAGGCCATCCAAATATTTACGCCCTCGTAAAGCCATAAACCAGCCGCGTCGATCTAGCCGCGCTGCCGCAGGCGCACGGGACGTTAATTTCGCGGAGCCAGAGCAGTGGCATCGAGATATTCGAGCGTTGCTGCCGGCTCTCTCTCGCTCTGCGGTATTGATCCAGGCTATGCGGGGGCGCGCACGTTGACATCGCCCCTCGCTCTGTCTCTCGGCGCGCGCACGAGCTCGCTCCGACCAAACCCAAATCCGTGCACGGCAGCCGCGAGAGAGCTGCAGCCATCATGACGTTGCTGGACGAGCCGCTGCACTGTATATACAACACGTGGCGAGGCGATAGCAAGTGTGTTTGGAGAAAGGCTGTGGCGTTGGATTTTCTTCTGCAGCTTGGCTCATCCCTTTCGCCCCCTGACCTCGCGTATATATAATGCTCGATGATTTACGACGGACGGGCTACTCTCGAGGAGAGCGGATTTATTGCTGGAATTGCGAGGCGTGAGAGAGGGAGAGTCTAGGCTGGTGCGCGCTCGCCGTGGGTAATTTAACAATTAGACTGTCGAGGCTGCGGCTCTTACGAGCGCAGAAATTGAATAACTTTGATTAAAAGTCCATAAAACCCGGCGCGGTCTATAATTATCCCTACGGCCGAGTGTCAAACGCGCTTATCCCCGCTTTTTATAAGCACGCCGACGCGTAGACACAGACTTGAAGCCGAGAAAAAGCAAAGTTGTAAAGTAGTAGCGGAAGCTCGGCAGCACTGGTGGATCGATCAAAAGCCCCGAGCTGAAACGATCAGCCGGGTGTGATACGTCAGCCGCTGCACGAGTATAAGCGAGAGATGGCGATAGGGGAACGTATACACACACGCGAGACTCTCGCGAAAACTAGCTAGCGTCGCTCGCTCGCTCGCGAGTGGTATATACCGGTTTTCTTAATCGGAGCTCGCTCGCCGTGATAAATCGCGCTGCGCGCGAGAGCGCGGGGATTTAACGTTTCCTGAAATGAGAGCACGTCCAACAAATCAGGCGAGCGCGATTCGAATAAGGAGCTGAATTTTACCAGCCCTCCCCGAGCGCTCCACTATAATAGAGACAAGCTTTATCTATCGCCGATATATTAAGTAATACCCCGGGACATTTTCTGCCGTACGTTCACTCGATCCGCGGACACACGCACATAGGCGCGCCTTAGGCAGCCTACCAAATTCGGCGGCGATAAAAAATCCAGCCGGTATATCTATCAATCTGTTGAAAACTCGTGGAAACAATGATCGGTTCTGCGCGCCGCTCCGTACCGGCAATCTACCTACCCTATCAAATATCTCATTTTCTCGCTCTCTCTCTCTTGTAAGATACTCACGCAACAGTCGCAATCACGCAGCGCAGTGGGAAGAAAAGGCCGGCTTGGAAAACTTGAAATATAAAAGCACTGAGCGTGTATAAAACTACGGAGCATAAGCGCTCGGTGCGCCCGGTCTCGGCATACTATATGTAAAGCGCCTCGGAGCCGGCGGCCCAAACAGCTGACGTGCTCTTTCTTTCTCGCTCTCTCACAACACCTGTTCCTCAGCCACAGCTGCCCTGCACGGCCGCAGAGAGGTAGGGGGAAAAAGGAGCTGGAGTGGGGAGACGGGGGGGACATTTAGAGTTCGCGCCTAGACGATCGGCGCTAGCCGCTAGCCATTGTGCCTGCGAGCTCTCCGCGGCGCTGGTTAGTCTGCACTTTCTTTCATTTCGGCGCGCTGCTTTTTTTTCTCAGCGAGCGCGCGCAGGCTACACTATCGCTGATTTCGCTCCACTCCCTGTCGCCACACCCTGCCGCTTAATTCCGACGGCGTTCGCGAAACAATCGCGAAGCCTGCCTCGCTCTCGCGCGGCAGAACCAGCCGAAAATGCGAGCCTCGCGCACGCATTATGCCAGCCTGGAGAACAATGGCCGAGGTGGAAAACTACCGGGGGCCCCCGATATACACGCGTGTATTGTTTTTACTTTGTTTCTCTCTTTCTCGCTCCTCGAGAGAGCGATATAATTGCGACTGTCGAGAGAGTGAGCCAGGACTGCACAATGGATTTTCGGCGGTTCGAAGGGCATATACATATACATACATGCTCGGCGCAGCTATCGTGCATCCCACGAGTGTACCGCTACATTGTACGGGTTTACACTTGGGCATGCATGCATACACGGCGGCCGATCGATCATTGTCGTCGCGCAGGTTCCCTCTAGAGCGCGCGCGATTATTCAGCTTTGCCGAAGCTTTCGCGACGCAATTAATCAGCCGGAATTTTAAGAGCGCGCTCGCGGTGAAAGGCGCGTCGCCGTTTACCGTTCGTCTATACCTTGGACTACACCAAGCAAGCTGACTTTTTTCTTTATCCTCACCCACCAGGACTATCACGCACGCACGCAGCTCGAAAAGTAAATTTTCTTTTCTCCGATCGCGTATACGTTAATAATTTACTCTGCGCGGCTGCGAGGCATGCGAGTCGCGTACTGCCTGGCACAGACGCAGGCGCTGCGCTCGATCGAAATCCAATAAATCAGGGCCAATGAGGTTTAATCGGTAAGCACGAGCGCGCGCGCGCTCGGGACGCCTCATTGACTTTCACGCTGCATTCATTCGCGAGCCTCATATTCCCTCATGCAGCGAATGATAATGCCACGGGCTGTTGTATTCCGCGAGCCGGGGGAAAAAAAAGCCGTGAATCCGAAGAGCCAAGCGCACTTGGCTGCGCCTTTCGCAATGATCAGCGCTTCGGAAGAGAAAGAGATAGGAAAAAAACGTCGCTTCCTCTCTCTTTCCCGCGCCTATATGAGCCGAGCCGTGTAATCTCGGATATATATCCTTCGGGCTAGCTTGCGGCACGTTCACCACGTGCGGAAGGCAGCAGCATCGCGAGCGTGCCAACAAACGAGCCTTTTATGCCGGCGAGCGCGCGTAACCTCGTCGAAGGCCAGCGAGCGCGCCCGTTCTATTAATCTAGCCGACGAGAGCGCCTATGGCTATGTGTGTGTGTTGGTGTTTGCGCACGGCAAAAACCGCAGAATAATCTAACGACTTTTCAATATTATATTTTTTTCGCGACGTTTTTTTTTCTCGCTTAGTTATTATGTGCGCGTTCCTTTTTAGCCGCCGATAGATTCTCAAGGTGACGCGCGCCTTTTTCGTCCACTGGAACCGAGAAAAAGTCCGCTCTTTTTTCAGCCGGCGATATCTCTAAGCGCGAGTTACGGGTCTATTAAATACCGAAATATCTCGCCGTCCAATTAGCCTCCATTGAGGTGTATTGCTGCGCGCGGAACCGAACGTTATTATTAACAATACATATTGATTCGAGCAACAATGCGCATCGGAATCGCCGGCTGAATAAGGCCCCAGCTGGTAATGACTGCCCGTACGTTCGCGCAGCTTTGTTTGCTAATGGTCGCGCGCCATCGACGATATCGCGAGCTCGAGCGCTAACGACCGTGTGCGCAGCCGTGTCACTTATTTAACGACCAAAGCGCGCGCGCTTCGTCTTTCTCGCATTGGAAATTAGGAAGCGATATACGGCTCTTAGAGTTCGCCCGATGACGAGGCTAAGGTAATGGCTTCCGACTGTATTTTAATATTTTTTTAACGACGATGACGACGACGCCCTGTTTTGGAACTTTCGCGTGCGGTTTACGAGTATATATAAAGAAGAAATTGCTGGGGAAGGATGAGATATGGGGGCTGGCAATCGGCACGCAGCACATTTCTTTCTCGATGAATTTTCCGTTCCGGAATTGCAGGGAAAGATAGAGAAAGAGAGAGAGAGGCTGGCTGCAATCTATGCCAAGGAGCCGCACGCGCGTGCGGCTGATTTCCTTTTTTTATCCTCTCCTTCAAGGAAAGAGCTAAGCGCCGGGGAAAATGAGAAAAGCAGTTGCCGCCTGTGTTACGCGAATACTGCCACTACCAGCGGCCGATCCGCCGGAGAGCGGGGGGACTGATGATGAAATTCAGAAACGAGGCAAGAAGATTTTCTCAAGGACCGACTGCCAACGAAGGAAAAACGAAAGGCGAGGAACTGCGGCTCGCTCGCGCTGCGCGAGCGCATTAGCTAACACAGAAACACACACACTGGCTGTGCGGCACAGTCGAGCGAGCTTCGCCGTGCGCGAGTGTGTATTCAACGCACGCGTGTCCTTACGCGTGTCGCCGGCGAGCTGTGCTAGAGCCCCGACGATTGCCTATCTTTCTATGCGAATGCGCCTCGAGGCTATAATATAAAGTGATATAAGGGGCTAAACCTTTTGAATGCGTGTATTGATTGAAGCATTAGAGCCCGGCATTCAGGCCTTAATATCTTTAAATAATGGATTATTGAAATTGAAAATAGAATGGCTAGGTGTTACGCAGGCTTTTATTTTAGATCTTTCGTCGAGTATAGAAATAAAGATCATCTATACGTAAAGAACACGTTTGAATTATTTATTACCAGCTATCGCTCGCCGATCGAAGCTCGGGTAATTTTATTCTTTTTTTATTGTAATTCCCCCCATTCAAATGGCGAACTCTAACGAAATCCATAAACAGGCCGAATATAATAAGGCGCTCGCAGCAGCTCAAAAGCCACGGAACTATTAACGACTCGCGGCCGCGCAGAACAATAGAGCAAAGTTTTATCAATATGTTTATCGGCGCGTAAATTCGAGCTGCGTGCCTCGCACGTTTGCTCGCTCGCTCGCGCACACCACTTCGATTTCCCGAAGGCCGCGATTCTCTCACAGAACTAGGACTCGCGCGCGCATCAGCGGCAGAATTTATATATATCGCGCCGTAAGCCGCGCGCGCACGGCTCTACTATCGCAAAAACAACACTCCCACGCGCCTGCGCACACCCTATCGCTCTCCCTTATTTATTCAATATAGTTCGAGCGATGAGGCACGGTTCAACGACCCGAATATTCACGATTCCATTGGTGGCCTTCGCTAAGAACGAGCCAAACATGGCGCTAGCGTCAAACGTATACGTATACGTATATATACGCGCTCGCGATCTTCTTTCTTTCCGCTGCTCACCCCTGCGGATATGCCAAAGTGTTTATCTCGAGCGATTCGCGTGAATTATGCCCGCGCGTGACGCACTGAGCCGCAATCAGCGCGATTCGCTGAAAGCGAGCTTCCTTCCCCGACTGTTTACAATACGAGCTCGAGCGATAAATTAAGATGCGCGCGCGGAGCGAGCGAAGGTTTTGATTTAAAAGGGAATATCAAGAGGGTAGAGCTTTCTGCTCTAACGAGGAGAGCGCCGCGGAAATTTCGAGCTTGGCTTTCAGCGCCGTGGAGCTCCTTGCGGATATCCTCTCCGTCTAATTAACTCGCGGGCGCGCGCGCTCACTCCTTTTTCGTGTTTTCTCTCTCCTGCAGCTCCTATTCATCAAATACGAAGCTCGCGAGAGGGAGGGTAAGCGCAGAGAGCGTATCTGTAGCTTTCGTTAGGCCGGGTAATATCGTAGAGTGTGTCCTTTGACCCTCGAGCCAGCCCCTCGCGGTGTTATTATTATTGCAGCCGGGGGATCCGAGGAGTCGGCGATAGGGTGCGGCGTTAATTAAATGTATCTTCTGCAAAGGTGGCATCGATTTTCCGATCGACGGTAGCATTCACGGGGTGAAAAGGTGGAGCTATCTTATGGTACAGGGTAGGCCGGACGCGGGAGGATGTAATGCGAGCGCTTTACAAGTATATCATATGTAGATAAGCGCTACACGGGTGTGTGCTGCGGGGGAAAAAGGAAGAGAGCCGCGAGTGCGTGCCGAGGAAGGGAGGAAGAGGAAAGACGAAGGATAAGAAGGAAGGTGGAAAGGAGGAGGAGGAGGAGGAGAGTCCCGGAGAGGGCCCCGCACAGACAATGAACAATCGTACATTGTTACGAGTTATAGCATTGTTACTCCACCGTGCCTCGGCCATGTTCACATAATTAGGCTGTAAACGTTTCGAGACAATCACCATTGTTTTCCTCTCTCTCCTACCTCCGGATCGCGGCCCGCGGAGAGAGGCGCCGTCCTCGTCGTCGTCGTCGTCGTCGACGCTGCCGTGCGGACCGCCTCCCTCCGAGGATCGCCCACTTCCTTCGGGATATCCTCACGACTGATCTGCCATCTCCCACCGCTCTGCTGTTTCTTATACACCAGACTCAAGGTCAAGCATGGGAGAGAGAGTCGCGAAAGCGAAAGCTACGCCTGTTGTTTTTACGAGTCCCCCGAGCCTTCTCGGAAATAGCCTCGAATTTGTCTTTCTCCCTTTTTTGGAGCGGGACTCTATTCTTTGCGAGAGCAAGCCAAGATACAAGCCGTTCCGGGAAAAAACATTCTGGACTGGCGCGCATTCTTCCGTGCTCGGATCCCAGTCGTCTATCTCTCGAATGTCGTAAATTAACGTCATAAAGTCGATAAGTACGAGAGCGCGTCCTATCTCTGCAGGCTCGAGTGTAGCGCTGAAACGGTAAGCCGAGACAGAAAGAGAGCTAGCGCAGATAGTGGCGCTAAGTTCGGAGAAGCGCGGAGCTTGGATTACGTCTGAGCTTGCAAGGCCAGCTCGTTTAGGAAACTTTTGGCTCGCGCGCGCGTGCCGATCGCGCGCCCTCTCGGTACACAAACGCGCGATTGGGAGCATTCCAAAACTTGAAATCAAACGCGGCCAGCTCGATTATGCATCGACGCGTGCTCGCAGAGGCGGCATTTCTCACGGGCAGAAACCGAAAGTGGCGACGATGACGTGTCCCCCCTTTGTTTCGACTCGAGCTCTGCGTGCGCGTTGCTTGTGTATACACGCTAAGCGCGTCATTGCTCGCCGTTACTCGCAATTAATACGCTGGCCGAGCCCAGATCGAGCTCTAATCTAATTAATCCCTCCCCCGCGTATGAGAGATAGGTGTTACAGAAACGTTACGAGGGAACGTCCTATTTTTCTTCTCTCGGCGTTCTTTTTTTATTTTCGCGATCCGCGTTGTCTAATATGGGCACGAGGCGCTAACGGTTATGGGCCGCGCACGCGAGAAGGAGTAGCTTGTAAAATTTAAGCGATCGTAGAGACTTTATAGCGATTCATTATGCAAAGCGAGCCTGCGGCCAAGGATTTTGAGGACGTTACGGCGCCGCCGTTGGATCGATCCGAGTTTATTGAGTTGCGTATACTTGTTTGTGCGAATGTATATAGGTACTGCCTTATCGCGCCCTCCTATCACCTCTCGTGGGCCGTGCGCGATTTATATACGCGAATCGTAAGTCTATGTGTGTTGGTAGCGTTACGAGAGTTGCGTAAAAAATGCTAACCGAGTGCTAATTCTTACAAATTCGAGAGCATATTCCATTATTGCCACATCATGCAAAATCAGCTCGCTCATTAAGACGCTCATTAACGGGCGGTGCGCTTGCGAGTATCTGTGCCGTATGGCTAAGTTTCAAAATCGCCAGGCTCGCTCAAATTTATTCCTAACGATCTTTGCTGCGGCCTGCCCTCGCGGCTTCCAAATAAAAAGGCAAACAATCATTAATTCCCGGCCGCTGGTATTTACATTTTTTCATAATAAAACGCGCGCATAATGATGAATTTTTCACGCGCCGGCTAATGTTCCCTTTCCAGCGTTGCATCAATGCATTGTATTGAATGTGGCAACGATTATGAATTCAAGGGAACCTTTCAAATAGAGAACACAAGTCTTTTACATTGAAAACAGGTAGGTATCATTGTCTCGGTTTACAAAAAAAAGACAACTCCATTTCAATTTTACGATTCTCGAAACGTCAGAGCGTTTTCAAAGGCGATGCATTTTCCTACTCTAATCTCCGCTTACTCATAAGAAATCACAAAAGCCGGCAATCTCCACAACTCACGTGCGCGTCAAGCTCAACAGGACGATTCGCTCATCCGGCTCCGTTATACAATATTCGGGAAAACCCAAGTGTCAGCTTCCAGCGATCCAGCATCAGCGCAATACCTCATCCTCTCACTCATCCTAGCTGGGAGAAAAAAATCCCCTGGTACACGTCCGCTTGTAACGCGTCGCCAAGTGCATTCATTCCCAAGATGGCTGCGGGAGCGCGCGCGAGTCCATATATCTCCTCTCTCAGCTCGCTGCTGCAGTGTACAGCGCGACAGCAGCAGCAGCGGCAGCGGCGTTCCACGCGTCGCACGCTAACCATGACCTTGTCTGGCTGCTGCTGCTGCTGGCTCTCTTTCTTTCTTTCCTCCTCGCTCGGCGCGCGCGCGCGCCAGCGCGAGAGAGAGAGTAGCTCACGCCTCCTCTTGCGCACACATGCAAAACTAGGCGGCTCGGCGTAGCTCGCCCCACTGACACTCGCGAGCGCGCGAACTACGGATAGGGAGTAGGGGCCGCGTCGCGCGCGCTGTTACTACTGAGGCGCGCGCGCGCGAGCGAGCTAGCGGCCGAGAGAGGGAGAGACAGAGACGTCGCGCTCGGCCGAGTGAAAGGGAGAGAGAAAGAGAGACGATTGTGGAGGGGCAGCGCAGCGCACGCGAGGAGAAGACGCGTATAAGGGCAAGGGGAACGCGTGTGTATGTATATAAAGCCGGCTCTCGCTCGTGCATCCTGCGCTTGCTTTTGCACACATGTGAGAGCGCGCCCGAGCTTTGCATCCTTGAGATCTAGAAGTGAAGCCGCTGATTCGCGATAAAGGGAATATAAGGGCAGAGCGCCTCTGTGTGACTGTGTGTGTGTGTACCGAAAACAAGTTAAGGAGGAACCAAGGGCAAGGGAGCGAGGCCTTTGAACGGGAGAATGAGAGAGGAGAAAACAATGAGTCGTAGAAGGGCAGCGTGAAAGGGGCTTCTTGCGCTTGCAAAAACGCGGAGCGAGCAAAAAGAAGGCTGCCTCGAGCGCAGGGGAAGCAGCCAGCAGCTACGTGTGTTGTTGTTGCCTAATTTAATGAATAGCTGGGCCACGACGCATGTGTGTGGATATGCGCGTACGGCTAAGAACGCCTTAAAGCTCGTTAGATTGTCCAGCGGCGTAAAATCACAATGCTGAGAGGCCGGCCGCTCGCGCTAACGAAGCCTTTGAAGCCTTTAAAAGAGAGGCTCGCACGGAGAACGGGAACGGACGTGTTGACAATTTTTTCGCAGCCGGAGCGAGTATCAAAGTAGAATTTTTGAAAAAATTCCTTCTGTAAGTTTCGAAAATTCCGGGGAATCAAAGCCTGGCCGATTTCCCGGGAATCTCGAAATTGCAAACATAATTGAATTGGCATTGAGCACGAAAGGAGCGTCGGCGATAGTAGCTAATGCCCGGCATAAGAAAGCTTGGGCGAAATTCGCCGAACGTAACGAGGGAATGTTGTAACAGAAAAGTCACGTTCGTTCCTAATCACTCGCGTGTACACACGTCAAATTGATCCGCTTATATTGCCAGCGAGCGAGCGAATGCATGCGCACACGCGCACACGCCGAGAAAGAGAAAGAGAAGGAGCGTTAAGACTCTCGTGTATTCGAGAGCACGTTGAACCTATTTTTTCTCCTTTTTATTCGTCGACGAGAATATTACACGGAGCGCTCGCTCGCTCGCTGGAATAAGGCACGTTCTGTTTAGAATTCATATGTGCGATCTCGGTTTCTCGGAAGCTCTCGCTCTAACTCGAAAGTTTGAGGTCAAAGTTTCCACCGAAATAGAATCCGGCATTCTGACTTCTGGACACACAGTCGCCGGGGATTAATAACGGTACGGCTCTCTAAGCCGGCCGTGTATCCATTTTTTATTTTAGACCCACGCTACGGCGCCGGAAAAGCTCAAGGGTGAGCGGCTCGTATAGGTATATATGAGCGAGAGAGGAAGAGGCTCGTTTTTTTGACGCAAGAAAGTGCGCGCACGCAGATACAGTATATAACGAAGAGGCGCTCGAATGTGCATTGTTCTCGGGAAGCGTGTGTGTGTGCTGGCGGAGGTACCATCCGCCGGATGTTCAACGCGTGTCGACGACACACAATATCTATGCTCGGCGCGCACTTTCCGTGTCGGGGAACAACGCCGCCTCTCCGCCGTCGCGGGCATACCTTTCACGCTTCGTCTCACGAACTTCGCCACGCCGCGAGACGAACTTGCCGCTCATTCCTCTGCGCGTCGGCTGTTTTTTTGCGAGAGAGTCGAACGAGGCCTTTGGGCGCGCTTGAAAAATTGCGGGAAATGCTTAAGTAGTAACAGACGGCTCTGGATAGACGGGATAATTCGTCTTTATATTACCGTGTAATAATACCGTGCCGGTGTTACGTTGGTTACACTCGGAGAGCTAAACGAGACCGATTCGCTAATGACACTTTTGCCGAGTTTGAAAATAAAAAGCACCGAACGGCGAAGAATTTCCTTAATGATCCCTAACGGATGCAGAGCGATTTTCAGTAATGCAGAGAGGCAAAGTAGAGCGGAGCAGCTCGCGCTCGTAGCAGAAATCTGTAATGGGCTAGAGAATGGAGGTCAAGATCAGATCGATGAGGCGCGCGCTCGCGCTCACGGCGCTGTTCTCCCGAGCTATATATCTCGCTCAATGCGCTAACAGTGCGCTAAGATCCCTCTCGTCGCTCTCTGTTGTGTATGTGTGTATACATGCGCCTATGTGCAGCGAATGCGCTAAGACGCGCGCGTGGCGTGGCGGAAGAAAAGAGCAGGTCGATGACCGTTTCGATCGAATAGCGAGCGAGCAAGCGAGAAGGATATATATATATATATGTATAAATATACACACACAGACGGAGAGCTGGCGATTGGAGCAGCAAGAGGAATTCGCCTGGCAAAAGAGGCGAGGCCACCGCTCGTTTCCTATACACGGCCGCGCGCGCGCGCGGATGCAGAGCAAGAGACGCGAGGCGAATCGCGCCTGCTGCGTATACGTGTGTTTACGTGTGTGTGTATATATACACAGAGGAGTATAGGCCTCGCGCGTGTGCAGCGGAGGCGCTGGAGCAATGTGCGCGCCGGTATTATTAGCATCGTGTAACGCGTCCGTTGGCCGTGAAACCAGTGAAAGTATTCACCGCAGTGCAGCAGCGGGCCCCGAGCTCGCTCGCGTCTCTCTCTCTCCCTCTGCGCCTCTCTGTCTCTCTGTGCACGTGAGCGTGTGCACTGTGCATGTGTATATATAGCTATATACGAGTTGCCACACGTTGCCGAGTATAGGCGAGAGCTGCGGTATAAGCTTAGCGCATGCGGGCTCGTAGCCCGTATTTTCGTGGCTGCACCATGCGAGCATTACCCGGAGCTTTTCTTGCGAGGCAAAAACTCTTACACCCTTTTCAATGTACACAACTCCCCCTCTCACCGGCGTCGCTTCTTTATGGAGCTTCTGGCCTACTCTCTAAGGTGTATAGAATGCAGCCGTGCTTCAGAGACTTTTTTGAGCTGCACTCGTTTACCCACTTGAAAGAGCCATTCACGGATTTCGTCTGCGCGCGCGCGGCTTTCTTTTTCGAGTGGGCCCGCGTAATGAGCCGAAAAGAAATTGGAGTCCCGACTCTGGCCTAGCAATTTCAGCGCTGTAACTAGAGGACCGTATTCAAAAGAGTCGGGGAAAAAATTGAGTTTCCTGCTGGATGTAAAAAAAATTCTTTATTTTTTGCACAAGGCGCAGTAAGGTTATTTTGGCAGATGAAAATTGGGTGCAAGCGAGACGCAGGACAACAAAAAAAAAGACAACGTGACGAAAGGTCTGTGCAAACGAAAGGAAGGAGCGAGAGAGCGAGCCGCAGCGACGCGCAAAAAGCCGAACGTCGCGCTCGGGCGCAGTGTGTATCTGGGCCTTTGTTCTCCTTTGTCTGGGGGAACTTTACGAGGTGGCCAATTGAAGGGCCTTCGTCGTCAACCGGCGCGAGCAGGCCGATTGCGCGAGTTATACCCGCGATGCAGATCCGCATTTTCTATACAAGTATTACGTTTCCCTTCCCCGAGATTATGTCATCCCGCGTATGCTCACAATTTAATACATTTTTTATTACTCGCTATGAATGGCAATTGCAATATCTCGCTTCTTGGAAGAGGTAGGCGCACCGAGCTCGAGGTAACGACAGTGGGTTTACGATATTTATGACGATGTTCCGTTGTTTGAATTATAAAAAAAAAATTGAGCAATGAAAAGTTCCGAGGCGTTATTTGTGCTCGGAATTATTACTCAAAATCATGTGAACTTATGTTAATGCAACTGTGAGAAATTATTCTGCAAGAATGACGATTACTTCTCACAGTTGCAGTTCTCGCCAGCGAGCTAACGCTATGAGAATTGAGAAACTGCGCCTGCGCGCGCCAAGCGCTTGTATAAAATAAATTCTTTTTGTAACATCTCTGTTGTCGCGAGGTTCTTTTAAATGGCTCCGCTCGCCTCGTGTACGCTCTCGCTCGTCATAAAGAGAAAATTCTCATAAGAATTACTATAAAAGTCGTTGTAATCCCGGAATCTCGAGGAATTACGTTAATTTTTATTGCGTCATTAAGATAATTTTTAACATAAGTCTGCTTGAGGTCGCTTTCACGGTGAACTTATACGTGTACCGGCCGCACTTAGGCTGCCGTATCTTTCTCGAGATATTGGGTCATTTAAACAAATATAATACATGACGTCAGGGCTCGAGTATGTATACACAAAGTTTGGCTTTTTATTCGAGCATTTTTAATGCGTCGAGGATAAAATGATTCACGGGGAAAGAAAAACTTTTCTTCAAAAAACATTTTGCCACATCACACGCAATGTTTATGCTCGTCCATTCTCATTATGATCGATGCATTAATTTTTGCCGATCAATTCGCGCGCCGACTGTGTATACATACACATCTTAATATAAAATTATACCCGAAGGCTGACAACAAAGTGTATATGGGAGTGCGCAGCTTATCGAGTTAAAGAGGCTTTCATTCATTCCTCGTATCGAGCCTCGCTCAAGGCTGTCTAGAATCGCTACCTTTTTTGTCGAGATGAACTTTTTCAGCGCTAGGCGGGAGCAAAAAAGCACTTTATCTCTAAACACCCGAGAAACTACCATAACTCTCAGCCGCTAATATTTCTCATTCACAAGCGGCGAAGCGAATAAAAGAAAGCCAATAAAACTTCAGGCGGGAGCCCGCTTGTCATTGTTGTAAAATTCGCGCGGCAGTTACAAAATACGCTCGAAGAGCGACGTAATCAATAAAAGAAGCGCGCGCGGCACCGTCGCTTCTTTATTTAACGCCGGCAGTTTCTCAACGCTCGGCTGCTCGCTCTTCCGCCGAAGGAAACGCGCAAGTGTTCACATCGCGATTGACACCGAGTATGGTTACGTCAGTGCGCGGCGCGACAATCGGCCCGCATCTTCCGTCCCGAAGTTCGCGAAGAAGAAAATTCTTTAACGATCCTGGATGCGCTTGCAACGGTGGATTTCGAAAGTGGCTCTCGAAAACAAAAGTAAACGGCCGATACGAGAAGAAAACAACAAATTACGATGATTAAAGATTTTAAATTTGACTCGCGGTATGATGTATCGTTGCGGTATCAATCGCCGGCCGATGATATATTGCCCGCTGTTCTTGCTCTCGGGTGGAGCGAAAGTTTATTTATCCCAAGGCTGAGGCGGCATTGCAATCGACTTAATAACGCTCTCTGCTGAATTGCATAGTCCAATGTAAACATCGCGAAATTTTCTCCTCCTTTTTATTCTCCATAAGTGTATACTACAACCCGTTCACCATCGAACATCTATATCCAAAGCACCAACCCGCAATTTCGCGCGTTTAAAAACTAACATACGCACTGACCGTTTGACATTGATCTCCTCCTCTCATCTATCTGGTGGGGATCGAAAAAGCAAAATAAAAAGTGCGCAGAGTCCGGCGGCACTGTGTTTTTTTCCCCGCGCGCAGTGGAGCTCTTACGGCTTTTACGAGCGGCGATCAATCATCGATTATACGACTAGCATCCCGAGGGACACTTTAGTCGTCTGGCCTCTCTTCCGGGCGCGCGTGTACGCGCTGCTTTTCGTCCGTTTTAGCCATCGAGTGCGCGTTTTACACGTGACACGCATTTTTCACATCTGCCGCCGCTGCCGTGTTGTAATCGGGGATAGGCTCGGAGAAATTACAGCAGGTCTAGGCGCTACTGCACGCGTGCGTATTTATATGTATGTATGAGAGCGCGTTCTCATCGTAAATCGTCATCGGACATGCGCGACTCCTCTGCAATAAACCCACTTTTGAATCTTACGCGGCTTTTATCTTTACGATAAGTGTCAACGCCGCGCGAGTGTTAATAGCGCTTTTAACTCGCGCTGCTCGGTGTATAAAGCGAGGGACTGTTTTTTAATACACGGGGACAAAAGATTATTAAGCGAAAAAAGCGCGCGCTGAGCTTCGAGAGTTGTTAAACTTCAGGCGCGCGTGATTTTTATCTACGTATAAATAAATGAAAAGCTCAAGGCGCGCCAGTTGTAATGGTTTTTATGGATGGAAAAGACGTAATTTCGTCTTGACCTCAGACGACATAAACCGAGCGAAATTGAGAAGAGAGAGAAAAAGAAACGAACGCCTGTGTGTATATATAGTCTGGAAAAGGAGCGAGCGAGGGGAAAACGGCGGGCGCGATGTCTATCACCGTATATTAGCATCGAACGACCTTTTAGTTTCTCGTGGGCTGTTTCGCAGTATCGCGCTCGCTTGCGGTTAAAGCGTTGCTCTATACGCGCGTATATATAACTACACGTAGACCCGGAATTACGAAAAACCAACGTTGTTCAATTTCACCGTTTACTTGCGGCAGAGCTGAAACAAAAAAAAAAACGAGAGAGAAAAAGAAAAAGAACGTCGTGGCCCTATTAATGTCCCACTCTAATTCCCGCGGAATTACACGACTCGGTTCACCGTTTGAGCAAGCCGAAGGAAACGTGCGCGACAAAACGATATAATGAAAAATTCATTTTGGAATATATAGGTAGAAACGATTTTTCTTCTTTTTTTCCCCCACGCTCTGGGCGTTCAGCAAAGAGAGAAAAAAAGCCTCGGTAAAAAAAGAAAGAAAGAGAAGAGAGGTTTCGTGCGGAGCCCGCATAGGTGCTATATAGGTATACCCGGACTTCTCATAAGCGGGACCATTGTACGCCACCGCCGGAGAAGAATGCGTAGAGAAGAGCGGAGATGAAAAGGCGAGGAGAAAGAGAGAGGGACGGACGATAAGAAGAAAGAAAAATACGAAATGGCCATTTGTGCGCAGGCGCATTCAATGCGTATACGGCATTGAGCGAAAAATAAAAAGAAGAGCGATCGTCGTAACTTTTTTCCCCTGAGTTTCTCTACCTAGCTTCTATTTCGTCCCTTGCGTTACGCGGACCGAGACGAAAAAAATTCTCAGCGCAGTATCTAACGAAGACGTCGCACGATTGCCGCATATACCTGCAGCTACTCTCCGCCTATCTTGTAACAACAACTGATTAGCGCGAAGAGCCGACTGATAAAGCGAGCCGCTGCTGCGGAGGTGCAATCGCGCACGGCGTTTAAGCCGATAAGAGCCCAGCTCGGCCCCCGCCAGATAAAATGATTTAAAGAAAAACAAGTATATGTGCTGGCTGATATACATGTATATCTGCTCGCGCAATGCTGAGAACGTTTTTTTCACTCCTCGTCCTTTTTTCGAAGGTAAAGCAAACAGTGTGCGTTTGCTCGAGGAAAGGAAAGCTCGTGAGGTCGCGCGTCATTAAAATAGCGCTTAACTAAATAATGAGCGCGCGAGGCATGCGATAACTCTGGGCGACCGGTTTTTCAAAAGTATATACAACAATTTTTTTCCTTCGTTTTGGCGTTAATTATTTTCGTAACAGCTGCTCGTGCTAAGAATCTTGCGATAGACTGGCGGCGTTTGCGCTCGCTATTTTCGCCGATTATATCTGTCGCTGATAAGTACTGGCATACTTACAACTCGTTAAATAATTAAATGTTTACTGTAAATCAAATTTTCTGTCGGATGATTTGTTTGACGAGAAATGTAATTCTGGTAGAAAGATTCAACGAGAAAGTTTGAATGCTGCATCTACAGTTTCTCAAGTTTTATAACAGCTCTGCAGTCTTCCGGTTTACAGCGAAGCCAAGATTCCAAGAGATGGGATCCGCTCAAGTCTTATATCCGTATACAACCAACGCCTCGTAGCTCCGAAATACATTCGGAGCTTCGGTTACTTGCCGAGGGAAAAGAAGCTGCAGCTGCGGCTCGCTTGATATCTCCGAATAAATAAAGTTTCATTCTCGCCTGCATTAATTCAGCGCAATTCAATCCGCAATATTAAAAGTAAGAAATTCAAATTTTAATTGCGTCAACTCTTATTCAACAGCAAATAGCGAAGCAGCACGTCGATAAGACCCAGATCTAGAGAGGAAGGCGAATGTTTCCTATCTCCATCGAGCTTCCTCCCTCTCGAGTATTTTTTTTCTCACGTCCTCTCCTCTTTCGCTCTTTACTCGCGCGCGCGCTACTGCTCCTCATCTTTTTTCCGCTCGTACTCAAGCGCTCTCGAGTTTCGCGCGCTGCACGCATCTATCTATGTATGTGTCTGTGTGGGTGTGTGTGTAGTGCTCAAAGCACACGGGGGCTTTAGTGAAACCAGATAACGCGTAGACTAAACTTTATACCGAGCCAGAGCCCGCTCAGCTGATACACGCTCTGCAGCTCCTCTCTTTCTTGCGAGCTGTGTGTGAGCCCTTTTTCTTCTTGCCCCCGCAGCGAGTTCCCCTCGCGCCTTTCTTGTTTTACAGCTCGCCCTACGCACTTTCGCCTTTTGCCGGAGCGGAGAGAGAGAGACTATGGCTTTGTGCGTGCAGCCACGCGGCGAAAGCTTTTACGCGAGAGCTCTTATCTCATTTTTCGAGCGAGACTTTGAGAAAGCGAGCGAGTAGGAGCTCGAGTCCGCCGTCTGCGTCTTTTGTGTCTCTAAGTGCTTTGCGTATTAGAAATTTTGGTTTTATTCTAGAATTAACTTTTGCCGGGTTAAATGCGTCTGTGTAAGTATTTACTTAATCGAGTCTTTTTCTTGTTTGTTTTTGTCTTTTATGACGTTTGAAAGGATGTTGTTGAGCTCATTGATTATTTAACTTTACGAAAACACTTGCTGTTTACAGTTACGCGCGAGATTTTTCGATGCGAAAACACGTCTCGCATTGCATTATGAGTGGGCCCTTGGCTGTAATTAAGGCAGGTTTTACGGCTAATTTAAGAAAAAAGTTCTGCCTCGAGATTTTTAAGAGAAAAGCCTGTTTTCGAGGACTTGTTGAAATCTCTTACCGAGCTCTCCGCATGTTCGTCTGTAATCAAAATTTTGAAGAAGCCACGTATTTCACGTCACGAGCCTCTTCAGCTCGACGAGAAAATTATTCCCGGCACGAATTACACCCCATATAAATTTCCATCATAACCACCTGACTCGAGGCCGAATCCAATATCAGGATCTAATTGGAGCAGTTAAATTCGTGCGAATCCGAGGCGAACGGCGCGGGCAATCTTTAAAAAAGCAGGCTACATAAACGCGCGAGCGAAGGCGAGGAAAAAAAAAATTGCGGCCATCCCCAGGTGGTCGTATCCCAGCCATGATAAAAGGAAGAAGTTTAGTGCGGCCGCACACACAAGTCAGGGCCCGGGCTTTATGTACACAGCGAGCGAGAGAGAGAGAGAGCGAGGCATATGTGGCGGTCGTGCACGTGTGTGCCCGCGAACGACCATAAACGAAGCTCTTTCACTCGGCGCTTCTTCCTCTCCAGATGGCCGCGCTTGCTCTCCGCCCTCGTCTGGCCGGCAAGGAACCTTCCTCTTCTCGTACGACTCGGGGAACTTTCAAGAGGCTCTCTCACGCAACGAGCGAAAAAGAAGCCTGCGCAGCAAACGCAGCTCTCTCGCGAGGAACCTCAAGGCGAATTTACAACGACACGGCAGACAGACGTATGAGCGGCTCGTAACCGTAAATTCGCGCAGCCCGCGAATGCCGGGCTTTTAAGCGCGAAGCCCGATTCGTCGCTCGCCGAAATAACGGAGTTATTCTCTTCGGGCCAGGAACACGCGGGCCCCAAGAGCAAAGCTTTGTTTTCCGTGCCCCCAGCTCTCGAAAGGCGACAAGCGCGCGACTTTACGCGCAAATTGCGGCTCTCTCGATTTATCGCTGGGTATCGGCTTACGCCTGCGCGAGAGTAGCTATCGGACGCAGGTATACGTCGTTTTACAGAGAAAACAAATAGAAGGTAAATCCCGGGACGATTAGATACAAAGCGGCCTCGGCGGCGACTCGTCACGTAGAGAGGAGCCGTCGTTATATGTGCGTGAGCTCGGAGCCCTTTCCAGTCTCGCGCGCTATCAGCCGTGCCGAAAACGTTGGCTCGTCGGCCAGAGCCATCAAAGCTCCTCAGACAAAGGGAGCCTGCACCGCAGCAGCGCCGGCTGTATAGCGGCAGCGCAACAATAAAGGCCGGAGATCTTTTCTCGGAGAGCGAGGACGAAAAGTCTCCTCCCTCTCGGCTGGATTCGGCCCTGCGCTCATCTTCCCTTCTTTCGGCAGTTATTTCGTCGCCTCTGCGAGCTGGCCCGAGGAGGGATGATGCTGGAGTCGAGGATAAATTGCACAAGGTTGCTATGGGCTGGTGCTGCTCCTCCTTCGGCTTTGTGGTGGCGAATAATTTTTTTTCTTCCTTTTTGTGTGATTTTTTGGCTCTACTTCAAGGGCACGGGAGGAACGGAAATTTATGATGACTGTACGCACCGAACACAGATCGTTATTTAATGACTGCAGCGCGCAGAGTAAAGGTTCTTTTATTCCGAAGAAAAATGTTGACACAGCTGCGGTAATGGCATCGCCTCCTGATATTCCAAACACACCACGATATTTAGCATTCATCGTACAAAAAATCGTCCACGACGAAAAATACTCTCCAGCGATCGAAAACCGCTCTGTCGGCCGGCAAACATTCACGTAACACGTACAGGCACATGAGTGCAAGATTCTTTGGGCTTACGTATGTTTCCCCCGAGAGCGAGCAGCCTAGCAAGCTGCGGCGATAAACGAGTCAGCGCCAGCATGACGCGAAGGTCTGTGACCGATACGACTCTATGCATACACAGGCAGCCTGCGCGCAGCGAGCTCCTCGACGCTTATGGCTCGGTTAGAGTTTTCCTCGTATTAAGGCTGCACGCCTCGATTCCCAAGAGCTAGAGCGAGCCGAAGTAAAGCGAGGAGAACAAAAAGAACCGTCTTAATTTATTCGGGCGCCGCTTTATATTTTTCATAAGCGTTGAAAGTCGCGAGCCGTGAAAAGGGACAAAAGCGGCGCGCGAGTGTATATATACGTATATAGAATAGACGGCAATCGGCGATAGGGACTGTGAGTGCGTATGCTCGGGGAGCTTGGGAACCAGCCGGCTGAATATTTCCAAAGAGCCGGCCGCGGTATTTCGC
This sequence comes from Eupelmus urozonus, assembly GCA_900480035.1. Classification (NCBI taxonomy): domain Eukaryota; kingdom Metazoa; phylum Arthropoda; class Insecta; order Hymenoptera; family Eupelmidae; genus Eupelmus; species Eupelmus urozonus. Next base: position 15,532 of record UELX01000286.1, on the reverse strand, counting down.
GCTTGCTCGCCCAGCGCGATCGTTAAGCCCGTTACGACTTGTGTTTTACGGCTTGGGCTTCGCGATGGGAAGGCTGTGGCCAAGCACGCGCTTTCGCGGAATCGGACGAGAGAGAGAGCTTATCTCGGGAGGAGAGCTGCTCCTCTTCAATTTCGATGCGCGGAATAAGGAAGTCAAAAGGCTGGCTCGTAACTATTTTTTCCGTTTTTTTCAAACCTCGACGCGTAATCCCGCTGGTAGCTTCTTTCCGGGCTGCTCGCTTGGCTACTGTGTTTGGAGGAGCGGTATAGTCGTGCTCACGAAAGCGAGAAGGCTTTGTGTTTTTTAGTACGATTGGAGATGTGTGTTTCTTTTATCGGCGTTTACCCGTCGATGTTTGTAAAAAGCGGCGTTTTAAATTGACTGACAGCTTAATAAATATCGAATTATGCGAAATTTTATACGTCGCCAGCGTCGTAACGAGCGCGCGCGAGCGCGTAATAATACATTTTATAATAACGGTGACTTGCATTATCGAGCGACCTCATTAATGGCATTTTATGCGTTTGCGTACAATTTATACATTCATTATGCAGCGAGGCAGCGGCTAATTGAAACTGCGCCCGTCCCAGATAATCGCGCATTGATTTTTCTCTCGCCCGCAAGCTCTGCGCGACACGAAAACTCTCGCGCGCAGGCCCGCTTGCAAAATTTGTTGAAGGCTCGAGAAATCACTCCGAAAGCGGCCATAGCCCTACATTCGCATGTGCAGACGGATTACCGCAAGCGCAGTCACGGCTCCTTTGTCACACAATGGGAGAGAAAAAAAATCGAGGGGACCCATCGGGGGCGGCTCCGAAATCAACTCGCGCGACACCAGCGGCTTATGTGTATACAGAGTCATGTGTAAACTCCGGGGCCCGCTTACCCGGGCGTAATTCGTGTAAAGACTCTGGCCCTGTGTGTCTGTGTGTACATGTGTCGTAAGCGCTCGTCGTCTCTCTCTCTCTCTCTCGGTCTGCACTGGCTCTCTCGTGTGGCAACGGCAGTGGTTCGAGAGTCGCGAGTTTCACAAATGGGTCAACGGGCAGAACGCGCTGTATACGCGCTTTCTGCTCCCGGCCGTGTATTGTGTACGTAGGTATAACTTGCCAAACGTATTTATCGCGAGCGGCGGGCTTGCGAAAAGAAAAAAAAGCGCACATGTGTGTGTGTATTATCGTCGCGGGGACGCTGACGTCAGGCTGCCTTTTATTTCGCCCGCTTTTTTTGTCTCTCTCTCGGCCAGAACTCCAAGCTCCTTTATTTTTTCGGCTTATTAAGTGCATTCGAGCCGAGCTGTATTATGCCGTGCGTGTATGCACGAGCGGCTACTGCGCTCGCGCTGCAACCCAATAAGCGAGGCTTGCGAGCTCCGAGGTTTACGAGCGAGGAAGCGAGGAGGCTCTCGCGGGATTGTAATCTTGATCGATGCGAATTGCGATGCGGAGAGGAAGTTACAGCCTGAAAAATTTCTGCGCGCGAAAGAGGAGAGATCGCGAGGCGATCGGCGCATGCGCGCGGCAGGTATCCGGACAATGTCTTAATCGACCCGGCGAATTTTCAAAGCCCAAGGGATATTTAAGTTCGCGAGCTTCTTTACGGCTCTTTTTTCCTCAAAAGTTTATAATGAAGCCCATTAATTCGGACGACGACTGCTCAGAGGGCCGACGCTGCCTGCGCGCGACTGATGAGTTCATCAGTTTGTTCGGCCTCTGCCCCTCTCCTCTCTCTCTCTTATTGCCATCGAGAGAGCACGTATATACATCCAAGAGGGCTTTTTAATCTTTAAAAGCGTTCAATTTAAGTTAACGGCTTAATTAAAAAGGTGCGCGAGCGCGCGCTTACTTCTTTTTTCGCAAGAGAGTCGAAGGAACGCGCGCCGAATGGCAAAGAAAGGAAGAAAGCTGCAGCCAGCTCGGACCGTGCGCGCCAGAGCGCATAGCGAGTTTCAGGGAGAGAGAGAGAGAAAGACGGGAGAAAGAACTGCGAGGAATTGGAGCAGATTTGTATCTTACGGTCACGCCTCGATTACAATAAAGTAAGGATTTATTTCGCCATAATGCCTCCCTTTTACAATCGGCAATTGTATTTAAATTCCAGATTCGCCAAATTACTCGCGAAATTCCCTAGTCTCTCTCTTTCCTGGCTCGCGCGTAAACAAACATTCCGCCCGCGTAACAATAAACCCGCGATTTTCCAGCTCTGGCGAATATCAATGGCTATACACGCTCGGCCCGAGAGAAAAAGTCAGTAGCTCAGCCAGAGAGGAATAAAACCGAACTCGAGCTGCTTGCGCTATCTGCTTCGAACCGAAACGCCCAATTAGAAGCACTTAGCATCGTGGCGGCGGCGCGGAGCTCGACTCACGAGCGAGACAGAGAGAGATTCTCGCGCGGCGAGTGGTCGCGACGAGTATAGGCCGAGTCTGACCTTGAGCCGGCGACTGCTCGAGAAGAGAAAGAGAAAGATAGGAAAGGGAACGAGAGAGAGAGAGAGAGAAAGAGAGGAGGGGCTGCTGCGCTGCCGAGGAAAAAAACCGTTCGTCGCCGGTCCGCACAAAAGGATCACGAAGAATCCACTTGTATTGTTATGTGTGTACGTCGAGTGGCTTGCGGGTAATTAAGCACGTGCGCTCCGGTCATTTCTCGGCGCGCGGCCGAAAGGATCGAGTCAATGAGCTGCGACACAGATGCAATAAAAGTGAAAATTGCCGGGCCGACGAGAGCGATTCGGCACACGACCGAAATTTTGCTTCGCTCTGGGTGTCACACTTTTTCTTCATTACGGCCGATACGTTACAGCGATCACAGCCTGACGGCCGGGCTCTTTTTTTTTTCGCCGGCGAATGTTTACAGGGGGATTTAGCGTCTTGCAGTACCGCAATATACGTAAAGGTTCTCGGGTTTCTCGGATTGCGAAATATTAATGTTATTCGCCTCGATGAAAGATCCGTTAATTTACGATCGATAAATCACGATGGAACGATCGATGAAATAAACATGGGTAGCTCGTTCATAACTATTTTAAAACTGAGAATTTATCTCGGCCAAGAGCGGGAGAAAGAAGTAGCTTATACGTGAGAACCGCTTGTATATATACCGGCTCGCTTAAAAAAGATAAACGAGAGACAAATTTGAGCAACCGTATCACTCAGCTGGTCCCACGTTTTTGCCTCTATTCCACTCGCCTTAAGTAAGAGAGCGTGGCTGGCGCATTTCAGGGTCAGCGGTAATCTGGAGTAGAGATGAGGTGAGCTCAGCCAGACAAACACTGATAAAACATTAAAGCGCCTCAATTTTTCATCGCCCTCGCTCTTCCCTCTACCTGAAAACTTTACTTCCACAAGGCACTTCCCTATTTATGAAACTTATCCATTTTTAATCGTCATAATCGAGGAAGCGCCGGCCGTAACCCCCCCGCGTGTCTGAATCTCTCGAGGGGGCGCGCTCGTTTTTTCCAGGCTAATTACGCGTCGTGACATCGATGTAATTTTCGAGGTCCGTCACGCACGAGCTAACGCCGGCCGCGCGGCCTCGACCGTAGGTAATTGCGCGGTTTGCGTGAATGATAAACGAAACGCCAGGCTATCGTACACGAATAGAGTGCGGGCCACTCGATGTGTATATAGGTACTTTATGAAAGCGGCGTGCTTACTAACCGTTTCGCCGACATGCGCGCGCGCGCAGCGAGCTACATACTCGCTGCTATCCGATATCAACGCGGTCGAAAAAGATTTCGCGAAAATATGGGCGTACAGCTGCGCGCGATATAACAATGACGACTCGCGTATACGGTTTATGCGAATTCAGTGTCATTCAATCGTTGCCTCGGCGCTTTTTCTCCATCCGGCTTTTGCCGACAATCGCCGGTTTGTGTGTCGCTTAATCGCCGAGATTGCGCCTGCGTTCTTGAGAAATTTCAATTGAGTCATGATAATTCAGCGAGTGTTTCAATTTCAGAACAAGCTCGCATCGCGTTTGATATTCGGCATGAAAAGCGTCTCAGCTGCGAGCTCTGCTGTTGAAATATTAAATAGACGCGCGATATTTTGTTAACCCTGGTGACATTCGTATCTATATGAGCGTGACTTTCGAGTGCCGCGTGAAATCAGTATAGCGTGCGATATTGTTACAGAAACATACAATATTTTTACACGAGCTCGGCAAGATTATATTTTCGTCCCGATAACAATCGATGGACTCTGAAAAATCATAATTGCTTTGACACGGTTTTAACAAAGTTGCAGACCGGGGCATAATTCATATCGCGGAGAAAAAGCCAAGAGCGGCACGCGCGCCCGTTTTTTCCAATCGAAATTTGTTGCGATCGATATCTCGCCGCTCGAGCGAGAAAGATAAACTAATATAAAGAGTGCAGAGCGGCTGCATTGCCCGCTCAGCTAGCGAGCGCACGGCAAGATACCATCTGCGCTGCAGCGCTGCTCGGAGAGTGGAAACGGCTTCGCTTCGATTGGACAGATTAGTTACATCACCGCTTACGTTCGATGTAATTCAGATCTCCGCGCGCGATGGCTCTCCCCTCTACCTCTCTCTCTCTCTCTCTCTATATAGCGACGAAAGTTTCTTGTGCTGCGCGCGCGTGACGTCTGACGCATCTATCAAGATCAATTGACCTATGTTCTATGCGCGAGGCACGCGCGCGCACATAAACAGGTTGCGCGCGAGTAAAGAAAAGCTAGCTAGAGGAGGATGTCCATGAAAAGAGTCCTCGGCTTTTGCACAATTCCGTGCATAGCTGGACGCCTTGCGAAACGCGCCTTTCGTTTTTCTCTCTTTCACGCGGCTAGACTTTCGATGCGCTCATCCGCGTCTGCCTTTACGGACTGCCTAAAATTTGAAAGGAGCCGTTGGACGTTTTTTCGGAGACTTTTAAAAACGGCCTCCGTCGAGGCTCGAGGTCGCTCTGGGCTGCCTACTATCTAATCACTCAGTGCCTTTCTAAACTGTGAAAAGTAATGGAGTTAGAGTATTTTGGGCGACGCTATTTGTTTAATGTTTCGTTGAAATTTGCGGGCGAGGTGTAATCGAGGTGTATTCTATAGGATGTAAAGCCGAGAGTAGGAAATAATATTGGACGCAAGGTTGAGGATTTTGTAAGAGAGTTCGAATTAGAAAAAGTGGGCCTAATGGCAAGGTTGAGAACCAATGACGTGTGGCCTGTGAGCTAATCTGGCTTGAGAGGGGATCGAAAACGGAGGCTTAACGTGACTTAACATATACGTTCTTAATAATATAAAGATAGGAACAAACGAGAATAAAAGTGATGATGAATAAATTAACAAACCTTTCAGCTTAATTTCTATCACCATTACGAAATTGAGACGAGTTTTAGAAAGTAATAGATTCATAAACCTAAAAATTCATGAAAGCATTTCAAAGGCATCATAATAAATTCTAACAGCAAGCGAGCATCACCCAACCATTCACTCATAAAAGTTTGACTCACTCGCATGAAAAACGACAATTCCGAGCGTCTATAACCAGCCAGACCACAACACTGAGCGCGCGTACTAATCGCCAGAAATAAAAAAGTGCCGCCTCTTTCGCTGCTTATATCAGCGGCCGTCTCAATACTTATGCAGTCCGCCGCTGCGTGTCATCAGTTCTGCGGGCGGACACTGGGGCAATTAAGCGCTCTCGAGTGTCAGCGCCGCGCACGCAAAGGAAGTCGCTAACTAAAAGAAGGGCAACTGCTCTGAATGAAAACAGCTGCTGCTGGCTCGCGATGACGACACGCCAGCGCCGATGTATACAGCTATTTTTACGTGCAAATAAACCAACGCCCACGCTCGAATGTGGTATTCGGAGCTGCCTAGCCTGAGAGGTAGAGCTGGCTTCTAATGTCGAGGTTATGGTTTTCTTCGAAAAAAAATTTGATGCTAAGCAGCTAATAGGAAGGCCCCTCTTGAAGGCACCATGTGTTGTTAAGGAAGCGTGGACGTTGAAATCTAATCTTTTGGTTGTCAATGGTGGAGCTGACACGTTTTTTGAGAAACGTTTTTAGCTTTGGACGAGGCTCGTCTGAAAGGCAGAGCTTTCGGATTCGAGTTTTCGGTATTAATGAATTCGAATTATTTATAATTTACACTCGCATTTATCACTAGACTTGATGTTTGAAATATTTTTAGTACGTATAATGGATAGTTCAAAATCTGTTTGCCTTGAAAATTTTAAATTAATTAGCTTGGAATTTGTGCGGAAATCTGAAAAAAAAGTATATAATGAAAGAAGGCCTTATCCTTTTGAAAATATTGAATCAGCAAGCTTATACATTGAAAAATAAACTCGCAGACTCGATTCAAAGTTCGCAAGGAAAAAGTTGACTAAAAAGCCATTGAAGTATTCCTAATGTAAACAGTGCGAGTTTCAATATTAGTTCAAGAAAACGAAATAAAAAGCACGCTCATTTCCATTAATAAAACGCTCTTAATGGAAGTTTCAATGCCAGCAGGGGAATCCCAAGATAGTCAGTTGTAAAATAGTAATAATAATAAGAGAGGGAGAAGCAAAGGAAAAGATAAAAAGCGAAAAATGCAGCAAGAGATAACGCCGCCTTATGTTTCTATAGATTAACGATCAGAGGCACGAATCGTCGATAATTTTTTTCACACGCCGGGCGAACGCATACTTATCCAAAGCCATTCGGACGTCTTGCCGAGTGTATATAATGAATAATTTGCAATAATAAGAGCGTTTACATCGAGTTCTTTCGATACGAAAGAAACACTTGAGTAAACTACCGCGTGGAATCGCGAAGTGGGTCATTAGTCTTAATGATTTTGGCCCAAGGTCTTGGAAAGGTAAACCTTCCTAACTGCACATACTAACGCGCTAGCCGACTTCCGCCGTTCAAATTTAAATGCTCGTCTATATAGCGAGCCGTTGCGTCGTCCGGCTAAGCGTCCTGCGCTCCTCGGCTCGGCTCAAGGTCGCTCGATTTGTTTTTCCTCGTTGCTGAATAACGCAGAGGTGGAATTTCAAATCTTATGTATGTTTCCTCTCCTCGAAGAATGCAAATTAATCTGTCGATTTAAATTCGAAGAGAGAAAGAAAACGAAAGAAAGAGCAATGAATAAAGAAACAAAGAGAGGCGCTTAATTGCTTTTTAACGAAATATCAATATACAAGAGGAGTGGTGCGACCGAGTCGTATAGTAGGAAAAAGGTTGGAAAGACATAAATCGCTCTGGGAAAAATCGGAGCAAGGGGTGTTGCATTACTGCGGGAAAATGAAGAACGTGTATATACGGGAGGAGCTGTGAGAACGGCTCTCGGACTTATATATACACCTGGTAAGGCTATCGCGGATATGTATTTCGAGACGATAGTCGGCGTGGTGGTGGCGTATTTTCGCGGTCTCTCGCGCTCGCAGCTGGAGCTTCGGCTGTGCGTGACGCTAAGGAACCCACCGCGAGATAGCCGGCAATAAGCGCGAGCGACAAAGTGAGTCTCGGGATATACATCGGGAGAGGTGAAAAATCGCTCGAGCCTCGGCGCGCAGGTAAGGTGCGGACGAGCGAGAAAGAGGATAGGATCGAGGGAGTGGGAAGGGAAAAGGAACGAGGCGACGGCTCGGAGATAAGGATAAAAAAGAAAGGTAAGAGAGATGCCAAAGTCGAGAGAGAGAGAGAGAGAGAGGGCGAGAGAGCTGCGAAAGAGCGTGGAAAGAAAGGAGGGAAGAAAAAGACGAGAAGCGAGAGGAGCGGACTGGCTGCGAGGAGGTAGGCAGGCCGCGGCCAGCCAACATCCTGCCCGATACTTTGTCTGGAATTTCGAAGCGAACGGCCCTCGAGAAAACCAGTTGTGTGTGTGTGTGTGCACCAGCAGCAGCAGCAGCAGCAGCGGGCAGACTCGCATCTACGGACGAGACGGTTCCGTCCACTCGGCTTTCCGACAAAGGCCTTAAACCCCGCCAAGGGGTCACCGCTTCTCTCTCATTCTCTTTCGCTCTCTCTTTCTCCCTCTTTCGCTGGGTCTCTCGGCGTATATGCGAGGATAGAGAACGGCCCCCTGGGAAAAGCAGCACGGGCAATCGGCACGGCCCTGGCGACGACGAGTTTCATAAAAGCTCCCTCTCTCGCTCTCCGCGTTTACTTTGATTATTTTCGTTATTCTCACGTCCTCGCTAATGCGTAGGAATGAGAGCGACTGGTTAGTCGGCTGCTCGCGAGACTGACCTGCTGCTGCTGCCGCTGCTCTACTGCTCGTCTCTCTTTCTCAAGCGGATTTCAAATGCACGCGCCCATATATACATGTACACACGCACGTAGTACGCTCACATCCGAGGGGAAAAGGAGGCTCTTGGGAAATTTCGAAGACGATAATGGCGCGCCTCCCTCCCCGCTCACTCTCTCGCTTTGCAATTTTGAAAGAGCGCCTCTCCTCGTTTTTTCCATTTGCATTTCTTTTATTTTCTCTCCCCGCCAGGCGCGACAAGCGAGAGACCTCCGCAGCGCGCGCGAATTTGCATTTCTTTTGCGCTCGGATATTAATGTGCGAAAACACGGAGCTTTTTTTCCCCGCGCGCCCGGTAAAAACAGTGCGCCGGCGCGCGAAATTGCTCGGCCGAATAACAAGTGCAAAATGTGAAACTCGATCCACGAGACTGCCGCAGCCAGAAAAGAAACGTCCATTTTACGTATTAGAACGCCGCGAGTATAATCCCCGCGTTCGACTAGCAGTCCCTCGTAATAGGATTAACTCTCGAGAGAGAGAGCTGCTTGCACACACGTATATATACACAAACGCACGCAGCCGCGAATTCAGATGGTTACAGCGAGAGGCCAAAGAAAAAGAAACGCGCTCTCGTTCCGTGTCGCTAAAATTTCGCGGTATAGCCGGCGCGCGAGTTCCGGCTTCCGGTCACGGTCAGCGCTGTCTCTCCCCCACCGCTGCATTGTCCGTCTACTATATACTTGAGCGGTGCGCGGCTCGTCTTACACGCGGTTCGAACGATGCTGCTACTGGCTGCAGGGCTACTCGCTCATATCGACACGCTACTGCGCGCCCGCTCGCACGGACCGACGAGAGCCGCAGTGTAGCATGCACTTAAACCAAGGTGGAGGTCGTTACACCCTGCAGCAGCAGCAGCAGCAGCAGCCACTCGATCGCTCTTGTTGTACGTCGTTACTCGAGAGTTGTTCTTTCTTTTTTTTTTTCTTAATTGCCGAGCTCTATTCCGCCGGCCTTCGCTCTTTGTTGCGCGGATTCTCGGCTTTTTCCCGTCGCCGGTGTATAGTTTGATAACTTAATTTTCGCGCCGGCTGATGTAGCTGGGTTACTCAACGAAACATAAAAGGAGGAAGCGGCATTTTTCTTGGCCCTGCCTCGGCATTAACGGGGGAGAGCGAAAGTGCAGACGGTATAGCGAGAGAAAGAGAGTGAGAGAGAGAGAGAGGAGAAAAAAGATCGCGCAGTGAGGCAGCGTTAAAATTTATCGCGTCGCGTCAGGTCTATCGATTTTCTCCAGCGACGAGCGGGAGAAGCAGTTACGCCATAAAGAAAAGAGTGTCCTTTCTTTCTCCTCGAAAAGCAGAGTGCCGCGCGGCGATGCGGATGAAATATCGCCGATCGCGATCGTAAATTCCCGCGGCGATTTTAATTGTTAATTCCTTGGAAGGAGAAGGGGAAAGAACGACGATGAAAAACGTCTCGCCGAGAAGAAGCGAACGGAGAAAACGAAGCGAAGGTGAGAAAACGGAGGAAAAAAAAGGCGTAGATGGAAGTTGATGAATCGAGCGATAGCGGATAGCTGCTGCCGGCACTCGCGAGAGAGAGAGAACGAATGTATTGTGCGAACGAAGACGCTCTAGCAGCGAGAGGAGAATGGAAGCGAGTAGATTGAGAGATAACGTGATTTTATCGGCCGAGGTTTGCAGAAGGAAAAAAAATCGATAATTATGCATAGAAAACATTTGTAGAATTTATAGGCGATTCGTGTAGATAAAAGAGCGTAAATTGTCGGTGGTGCGTTTGACACGTTATTCTGTAATTTTTAATAATAATGAAGATACTTTTGCCACGCAATTAACTGATAAACGGCGCAGTACTTCATTATTTTTTACTCGTAAAATTTTAATGAGTTAAGCCGACTAACACTCGTCTGCCGCGTTATCGCGTTCTTTTCGCGCGACAAACTCGCCAGATACAAGATAATGAGATAGACAGGCGTCAAAAAATGTGTCTCCGTTACCGAGCCGCGCTACATGGCTTGACGACTCGGTTAAATTTTTTTTTTTTTTTTTCATTAGAAAGGAAAGGCACAGCTGTCACTTTAAACGTTTTAGCGTTTTTATAGCTCTAGGCCTGACAGATGTTCGCTAACAGTCGGACAATGGCGTTTGGCCGTGGTCTAACTCATTTTAATAGAGCCAAGGTTTCCTAGACAAAAAAGCGTTTGAAACAATGTCGTGAATAGAAATGGATTTTTGAAATCACGGAACCCGCCGCGCGGCTCGCTAAAATAGATTTCACGTTTTTTTTTGTCCAACTCGCGGCAATGCTTTATCTAAAATTGACTTTTATATAATATCATATCTCCCGTTGTTAGTTAAAGAGACAAACGACCTCCGCGCTCAAAGCGAGCCATTTTTCATATCACGCAACGCGAAACATAACCAACTTCCACTTTTTCTTGCGCTCACAGGAACGCGAATTATTCCTACGAATGAATGACGTTTCGCGTCAGAGTTGAGAAACGAAAATACCAAAGTCGCGATGAAAAATAGAACGGCTTCCAAACATACACATGCATACACACACACACACACACACCCTAGGAGAATGTCGCAGGCATGCATGCGCTTATTTTTTGAGTCACGAACCCAGGCGTACCTCTCTTATATACAGAACCGCTTCGTTAACATGCGAAAAATATTGCTCAAGCCCGTAGGGGAGCTCCCGCTCTCCTCAATGCACTAAGTATCGCGAGCACGTGTGCATAAGTGTGTGTACATTGGTGCGCTAAGCGTGCGCCGGTAATTACTCGCTCGCTCGCTCGCGCGCGCGGCGCTCGCCAAAGAAGGATTAATCGAGTCGATCGCTCGAGCCAGCTAGCACCAGCGCGCACTCGAAAAGTACCGCGACGTTTTATCGATCAAGACGAGGGGGCGCCTAGCCGATAAGGCCTTTGCCTACCCTTAGACGTGTGTATACTTTGTACCGTGTATATACTCGCTCCGTTGCTCGAATCACGCGATCTCGCCAATTTTCGGCCGACCCTACTCGGCACCGATCTACTTGCCGCGTGGTTTTTCACTGAAAGGACTTTTCGCGCGTTGGAATAGCGAGATCTTTGCACTAATTGTACGAGCACGTTTTGTATTTTTCACGCACGGCCGATGAATCGTTTCCACTACGCGGAATGAAATAATATAACGAGGAGGAGAGCTGCGTGCGGCGCATTGTGCGTATAGAGCCGGCAGGAGGGGCCGATTTTTTTTATGCCAGAGAATGTGTGTATATGTGTGCAGGAGCAATAGGTCTTTCACTCTAATAGGTCCATTCACGAGCGTCTTTTCTGCGGTGACTCTTGGCGTGCTGCTGGCCTGGCTGGCTGGCGCGGCGGTGACGGCAGCTGCAGAGAGCCGAGCGCGTGAATTTCCCACGAGACACGCTCGGCGATAAGTGAGCGCTGTTGCCACCGCGCTACACAAGCCAGAGCGGCAGCCAGCCGATCGATACGAATCCTCACGTTTTCCCTTTAATTCTGCGGGCCGCGTGCGCGATAAGCTGGTAATTTCGGATTTCAAAGGAAGGCCGCGCAACGCTGAACCTGCTGGCTCCCATGGAGCAGCGGGCCTAGATTTCGCCGTTAGAGCGAGGGAGCTGATCGATCGAGGCCTGGAATTTTAGTTCGCCTTATGGAGACATTTAAATGTCGGCACTGCTGCGAGCGCGCGCCTTTGACGGACATTTAATTCACTTTCACAGATAGGCCCCCCCCCTGGTTTTTGCACACATTTTTGCGATAACTCCGGCTTCTTCGGGCCGCTTATCTGGCCCCGTAACCGAGCGCGCCCGGCGGCGTAACTCGTTCCCTTGTTCACGGCACACTGTTTTCTTGCACACTCGAGCAGCTGATAATCCGGTACGCGAGATAAGACACATTTTCAATTTCGGAGAGGCCGGCCTGCACTCGACGACGGCCAGCCAATCGGTCACGCACAGAGAGTCCACTCTTATATTCTCCACGAGACACACAAAGGCGAGCACTAAAAAAAAACTATATACATGTACCGGCTGCAACTCTCTATCAACGTAATATCTCTCATCCATTATCTCTTATCCTCTGCGTGCAGGCTTTGCCTGAGAAATCGAACCTGCGGCCACTCGAGGCACAGAAACTCTGCAATGATAATAATATAAGAAGAAGAATAATTGCGGACGGGGGGAAAAAGGAGCGAGAGAGCAAGGAGAGGGATTCGCGGAAAGCAGCAGCAGCTCGGCTGTGTGAATGCGCTGGCAGGCGGAAATAAGCGCTCAGGACGCGTTCGACGCGCATCCGTTCCAGAAAGTGATCTTCGCGCTGCAGCTCATGAGCTGTATATACATACACATATACGCATCCTCCCGTGGCTGCTGCTGCTGCTGCCTTCCGCCAGCGGCTCGCGTGTGCAGGCCGCATGCACGCCACATGTTCTCTCTCGCACCCTCCTCCCGCAACCGTCCTTTTTTCTTTCCTCGGCGCGGCTCCCCCCCAGGCTAGCCCACGCTCTCCTATAAGGCTTCTCGCGTTAGACTGCTACGCTACCTCCCCTGACTCGCTGGCTCGTGTAATTTATGCGCCGGCGCATGCGCAGCCGCGAGCTCCGCGTGCACCAAGCGTGCGAGGACGAATTTTCCGAGTTCGCGGGGGTGGGAGGGATGGTTTTTGAGGGTTTTTTCGAGAGTTATTGAGTGTTGTAGGAGGCACGTGACGAGAGAGAGGAATCGTAGCGAATGAGAATACGAAGAAGCTTTATAGAGAGAAAGGGCTGCGGCCTAATGAACGTAGACGCGAGTTAAAGTGAGGGTGTCGCTAATTCGAGGGGCTTTTTGGAAAAGTACAAGATTGAGAATGTACATGCTGTTTACCTCCTTGGAATGCGTATGGAACTCGCCTCGCCTCTCACTGTCAAGCTGAATCCGTCGGACGGAATTTCCGGAGTGATGGCTTCGCGAGTATAAAAACCGTCGTTGGTTGGCTTGGCGCATTTTTTCCTGCGAAAAAGTATTTGGTTCTTCTGTATATTCCTTCTCTCTGCTACCTTCTTTTTTTCTTTTTTATTTTTTATTTTTTATTTTTTTCTTTTTTTTTTGCAACACAAAGTGAGTCACACAACGGCTACATTCGTATGTACGCGTTCTCGCAAAAAGCCGCGCCGCGCGGAATTACAAAATCTCTCGTAGCGCGGGGACTGCTGTTGTTTTAGCATGCTGCTCGCGCGATTGCCTTAACGCTGCGAGCTTCATACGCCGCGCGATTTCCGATTGCGCTCTTTCTCTTCTTCTTTTTATAGGACTTTTATGCGCGAGCACGGACTCTCTTTTTTTACTTTATTTTTCAAAGAAACGAAAAAGCTCGAAGGCAGCGATCGAGAAGCAGCGCAACGTTACGAGTGAGAGCTAAATCGAAGGGGCCGCGTATACAGACGGAGTACTGGGCTTTTAATAGACGAAAGCGCATAGCGGAGTGCAACTGCCGAAATTTTCAATGCAGACGTACAGCCCAGTTATGTAAGTCAACACTCGGTGGGCTTGTTTGCCTGCACTCAGCTGCGCGATTTCGTCTTTTAAAGCTCGTCCGTTCGCACGTTGGAGAAAACTGTAATCGTGCGCGTGAAAAGTGTGTGAGTGTCTGTGTGAATGATGTAGCGCGAGAGAAAAAAAAGCAGGCGAGACGCGTACATGACGAAGGCGGGGTGAGGAGAGCAGGAGGGTGGTTGGTTGATTGGTCGTAAAGTAGTGAGAGCAAGCAGTAAGTACCTAGGCATAATTGATGATTGAACTTACGCTCGGCGCGCCTTGACCGACCAATCCATATCGCGTACGACGTAACCGACGAGCGCACTATTTTTCTTCAACTTTTGCGCGGCCAATCTCTTCCTCCTGATAATATTGCACTTGCGCACACAACACTGGCGTACTTTTCTGGCCTGAATCTTGCCGCTGTTCTGCTGCTGCTGCTGCTCGTCGCCGGCCAAGCGAGCTGCTGCTAATGCAGCACTAGTGCTGCTGCTGTTGCTGATGGCAGCGCGGCGTCGAGTCGTGAGAACCGAGGCAGCGGCGGCAGGCTGCTGCTGCACTACCGCTGCTGCTGCAGCCGCCGGCGACGCAGCCGCCCCTGGCCCTGCTGCCCGGGCGCTCCGTCTTACGCGGCACGCGAGGTCCTCCGTCGTGACGATGATGCTTCGCTGCCTCTGCTGCTCCAGAACTAAGCTGTTAGGCACGCTGCGCTAGGCGCACCGTCTCGCGAGCCAACATCAACGCGCCGACGAATCTCGGGGGATGTATCTCCACGTATGCACGAGTAGGAAGCCTGGGAACGCTGCAGCAGCCGTGGAGCGAGCGCGCGCGCGCGCGCACACAGTTATCACACACTAGTATACCAACACCGCGCCCGTACCGCCGCTCTGTGTTCCTCAAGTATATACACGTATATACGACGAGACGTGGGTCTTGCTACTGCCGCCGCCGCCGTCGCTCTCGCGCTCGCGCTCTGTCGCCGATTGCTTTTCGTAATGCACTGCGTAATGGGCACAGACGAGGCGCTCAGCGAGCAAGCGCAACTGTGTCTCTGTGTTGACGTATGTGTGTAGACGTGATAGTGTGTATATATATATATATAGTCTGTGTATCTGTGTGTGTGAGAGAGAGAGAGCGAGCAGCGACGCCGCCCCACCGACGGCCGAGCAGAGACTGAGGCCCGCCAGGCGCATCGACTCTGACGCGCGCCGCGCATGGAGGCTCGCCAGCCGAGGTGGGGGACAGCAGCAGCAGCAGCAGCAGCGGCAGCGGCAGCAGAGCACAGTGCCAAGCTCGCTGCGCTGCTGCCGAGAGAAAGAGAGAGACACGCGAGTCCCAGGGCCGTAGTTAGCGAGCGACGCCCCGATAAGCCCCCCGTGCCTCGCTTTTATGTCGTGCCCCCTTTACTTTTTTTGCGCTTTTTCCCCTTTTTCACGATTGTGCGCGCGCGATTCTTTCAGGGCAGCAGAGAGAGAGAGAGAGACAGAGAGAGGTAGAGAGATGCGCTGTACGCCGGGTTGTCGACAATCGAGCCGCATTGTCAGCGATCGACCGGATCTGAAAACACTGCGCTTTTGATTTTTGGAGCTCCGAGGGGAGCCTTTTTACTTTTCTATATATAAAGTTTTTTCTTTCTGTTTATTTTATCTAACAATTTTTTTATATAAAATAAATATATATAAAAAAATCTTTTTAAAATTGAAGAGTTTGTTTAAAACAGTGATAAATACATTTAATTACATTATTTATATAAACTATTTATAATCT
>UELX01000285.1:0-92988 GCA_900480035.1 Eupelmus urozonus | reverse complement strand
GATTTTTAACCGTAAGTTGATTTTTTAGAGTTTGGCGTAAAGTTGAATCAAGGTGGAAAAAATAAGAAATTTTCTTGTTCGTTTTTTATGAATAAAAAACACAATTTTTAGTCTTTTCATCTCCAGCTGCGCGTACGTTAAAGAGTTTGCAATGCCCTTCAAAATGGTATCAATTTTTTTTCCTACGTTATTTTTTTTTTCAAACTTATGAAACTTTTAAGTTTAACTAATATTGGTTTAGGTATGGAAAAAGTAATTGATGGGCAGTGTATGTACTTAGAGTGGAATACATTTTAATTCCGAGTTTAAATTGTGGATGAGCAATGCATTTTGATTCATCGTCATCGACGATGTACGTGCAATATTTATTATTGGTTAAGGATGTAGGTACGTGCAACATTTATTGACGATGTCTATATTATGTTTATAGCCATTATTTACTGCATAATAAATGTATATTTTAAGTAGATATGGAAGGGTCAAGTAGTTATCTACGAAATATTGTACGAGAGCCCAAAAATTATATCGTAAATATTAATTAGATTAGTTAGAAAAAAATTTTTTCTAAAGATTGTATGTATTACCAGGAATTGACGTTTTCCGAGTTTTCGAAAAGTTTTACTAATTTTGTTTAAAAAATTATAGACAGAAAAATATTAATCTCACAATCCGGCCTTTCCGACATTTTACAAAAATTTTAACGTCAATAATTTTTTGCGGACAACGTCAGAATGTCATAATGAATGTTTACGACATAAACAGGTTCCCGTTTAATATTCTGTGTAGATTTCTACCTCATCCTTTCATTTGCCCTTCCGTGATAAATGCATTTTTCGTTAAATAGTATTAATTTTTAGAAAATATAAAATATCACTAATATAATAAATTTGAAGATGAAATATATTAATTTTTGTTACGTTTTGATTTCATTTAAATTTATAGCATATTTTACTTTAAAAATTTGTGTATAAATTGCGTCGATCACTAAAAAATTAACTCTAACTAGTACATTTTTCAAAAAAGTTCCTAATCCCCATCACAAAGCTAACTAATCACTCACCGCCGTATTGACTTCCTGATCGAAATTAGCCTTCTGCAGCTGATACAATCGTGCGTTATCCTCGATCTTCGTGTCGGTATTGTACTTAATGTCCATCGCCGCCTTCTCGCACTCCGCTTCCTAAAACCACCAGGCATAATTAAGCACCTCGATTATTCGGCGCATTGAAGTAAAAAAAAAAAGTAATTAATCAAACAAAGGTAAAAAAAAATCAATAAGCTACCCTAATTCCGGCGTCCCTATTGGCCTCGGCGACGCCTACGTCCGCGTCCCTCTTGACGGCAGCTGTCTGGGCCTTGCCTAGCGAGGCCAGGTACTGCACGTCGTCGTAGACGTCCTTGATGGTGAACGAGAGTATCTCGATGCCCATGCGGCCGACGTCCGGGGCCGCGACTTCTCGCACCAGCGCTGCGAATTGGTCTCTGTCCTTGTAAACCTCCTCTACCGAGAGGGTTCCTGTAATGTGGATTGGAAAGATGTTGATTTGTTGATGGATTATTATTTTCAAAGGTTTAGTAAGCCGAGTTTGGAAATTTCATTAGTTAACTGGAAGTTTAATATTAATTAAGTAGAAGTTTAATTATTTTTTTTACTACTTCAAAGTTGAAATTTAATTAGTTACATCTAATTATTGAAATTTCATTAGGTATGCACAAAGCAAACTAGTTGTATCTTAATTAGAGCATATTTATTTGTCTACTCTGACTAATTTATTTCAATATCAATAAAGTTTGACTAAAGCATAGTTAAACACTCGATAATAATTATAACTCACCATCGACCACTTCTTCAACCAATATCTAAATTTAAAATTTTTCACTAAACTTCTCAAGCTCAAGATCAAGAGATCAAAGCAAAAACAACCCCCCAAGCTCAAACCCATCAATCCTTAAAAAAAAAAAAACTCACCAAGAATAGCTCGCAGGTGTCCCTCGAGCGTCGACAGAATAGTCGACTTGATCTCGTGTACGTTTTTGCCGAGAAACTGCTCACTGGCCGTGTGCAGGAGCTCGTCCGCCTTCATGATCTTGCACTGGGCCACCCCGGTGACGGTGAGCGGCACGCCCTGGGCCGTCTCGACGCTCTCGCAGACCGGATTCAGGGTCATCACCTCGAGCGAGAGCCGCTGCACGTCCGTGACGAACCACCAGGTGAACGCGTAGCCGCCCACTATCGTGCGCTTCCTCATCGAGCCGCAGCATCCTCCTGTGGAATTTAAGGGGAATGGTGGATTAGTGGATTGATTATAGGGCGTTATTTTTGGAAATAAGGTATTTGAGAATAATATACAAGTTTAATAAGATTAAGGGGTTTTGAGAATCAGTGATTTTTTTATTTATATGAAAGTGGAAGCGAATGCTTTTGTTTTCTTAAAAACAATGCTTTATATGTTAATTATTAAATAAGATGACGCGCGTAACCCTTTCTGTTCCAATCAAGTTATCCATTTAGTTAAGTAAAATATCAATTGTTAAGAGAACATATTTTCGTTAAATCCTATATCTCTCTATTTTTCTTTCTTTCAGCCTAGAACCTACTTCGTTTCCTTCAAAATCTATATATGCAAAAAGTGTAACACCGAGGCGCGAACAAAATTTTTTATCGTTCAAAACTTTCAAATCGGATATAATTAAATTTTTAATTGTCCACAACTTATTTTATTTAAATAAAGTTTTATTAAACTTTATCTACATTAATTATATATTTCACGCATTTATAAGAATATTTTAAATTTTCTGTAATCTACAAAAGTTTGTTTACGATTAAATAACAGTTTGAAAATGACAAAGATAAAAAATTGAAAATTAAATGAAAAATGAGATTATATATTTTTGTTAACACGTTCAAGGCGGTACGAGTCATATATGAGTCGTGAAATTCGAGTCTGCTGTGATGAACGAGACATATATGACTTGTATGTAAAGTTTGATTATAATAATATATTGTATTATAGTCGGATTATCATATACATCATGACTCGTATTGGGAATCTCTTGTATTTTATTAATATAAGTATTATTCTGACCTATGAATCACTCAAACTTTACAAATTTTATAATTTTAATCATCATCTTAGTACTGCAGCCTAGCTAGTAAATTTGCGCTTTAGCCCTGAACGTGTTAATAAGAACAAATTCAGATTCACCTTAGAAGGTAAATGCATTGTAAATATTTTTTTGCCTTTCTTAATCTTACCAATATTTTGCATCAATCATCAATTTTTTATGTTATTACTTAAATCAAGTTTTTCAGAATTTTAACAGTACCTACTGAACTACTTAATTATCAATGTTCTATTATACTTTTTTAAGTACTCCATTATAAACTCATTTACTTAAATCAAAAATTCTGAAATCTTACTTTTCTTAAAATAGTTTGCACGATACATACATTAATACTATGATAAGATAATTAAGCATTAGTTTAGCAATGCATGCTAAACTAATCAATTAGAAGCCATACAATTATTTAACAATAACTGTGACATCTCAAAGACTTTGTTTTGCTTTGAAGCAAGCATCGTAAAAATCAAAATTTCCACGTATCCACACCTTAACACCCCACATCAAAAATAAAAACAGCCTTCAGGTGAACCAAACCACTGACGCAGGACTGTAATGGTAACTCGATCACGTCACAACAGCCAAAACTCGCTGCTTGTAATTCCTAGTATCCCGACCTCGCACCCACACCTGCCTCAAATAATTAATCATCACCAGCCTGGCTCCATTTCGAAACTCCCCGCGCTTTCGATTTCAAATAGAAAACCGGAATAAGAAAAACGATCTCCCAACCCATCACCCTAAATGCACCTTATCCATCACCAATGCATCTTCTATCTTGCCAGCGATTAAAAACCCATATCGCCAGCGTCCAAGACAAAAAGATGTGCAGAACGATCGCTTAATAGCCGCGGAGCAAGTAGCTTGTGTGTACGTGCCGTGCAACAGGTACGCGCCGCGCTAGGCCCGCGGCGCCTGGAGTAGGTCAAACTCCCGCAAGTATTACTTACATTTTCACTGAGCCGAGTCGCGCCGGAGAAATGAAAAAGGAACGAGACGAGCGCGGCACGCGACAAAGCGATATATAGGCGCGCTCGAGATCGCGGAAGAAATCGCGCATGCAGGAGAAAAGAGGCTTTTTCGCGGCGAGCCTCGCGATTTCTAGCGGATGATTTATGATCGCGGAGTTGGATGAGAGAGCTCGCTTTTTCTGGTGTTCTGATCTTTTGATGCGAATGGGCGTTGTGGATTGGAGGAGTGTTTTGATGCGTTTGGTTAATGGAGGAGTGGTTGAGCTCGGTTATAGAAATGTTTGTTAGTATATACGTTTGCTGAAATAGTATTTCTATACTGTTAAGAGCACCATATTTTCAATGCGTTTGTCTGGTAAATGTGCTTCAAAAGTTTTTTAAATTCTCCGTCTCCATTGATTAAAGAAAATAAACCACCAAGATTCAGTAAAGAAAAAGCCATTCCATGAATCCACATCATAGGACACTCCTGATGACTTTTCGGATTCCTGGCAATCTTCACAACCCAAACGAAGAAGCAAAGTTTGGCTCGATCGCGTTACGCATTCTTGACCGTCAAGTAGGTCGGCCTGGTTGTACCGTAAGCCTCGCCGGCGTCATCCACGCGCATAACGTTATGTGAGCCTCCCGCTAACTATGGGATTATCCGACTTTTTTTCGCTCTTCTTTTTTGCCTCTGGTCGAAATTAAAGTACCGATTTTAACGGTATACCTGAATGTACTTGGCCGTCGGTTGCGTCAGATGTAAGCGACGATGACTTTGCCGAGGACGGTGTTTTGAGTATGCCTATATAATTTATAAAGTTAATACATCTGTAATGTATCGTCCAGGTTGAATATTTTTAATCGGTAGAGTCTTCACGTACCACCGACGGAATGGCGTAGGGATGAATAATGCATTGCAAAATTTATTGGAGACATTTAATGTCAGAGGTCAATGTTAGGCATGACGGGATTAAAGGATAAAAGTATGCGGTCCTTGTAACGAATAACGAATTTGGATTTGACACGAGCAAATCTACGGCTGTATATTTACACTTTTGAAACGTAAATAACTTGTAAGAAGAATTTTGTTTTCCCAACAAACTTTATCACCACGTGTAACTCCAATCAGCCTTAGATTACCAACATCGCCATTCAATTCTCTCAACGTCCTAATCGCAAGCCTACCAAAATCGCCATGTAAAATACATCAGACATCACGTAATTCATATCCAGAGCCAAAGAACAATCATCCACGTCACTTGTTCAGCGAATCTCAAGTTATTGAAAAAAGTGCGTGCAATCGTAACATCATCCTGGCGCGTTGGCACGTGCGATACGAGAAAGATCAATCGAGCCGTGTGCATTCCTCTGATTTCGTTTAGTTTTTTTAAGGTCGAGCTTCAACGAGCGATCGTCGATTCTCGAGTTGTAGTGCAGGCGGGTCACGTCGACGACGACCAAGACGCTGTCTTCTATTCAACACCTTTTTGGACAGGTTAGAATTTTAATACACTCTAGTTCTGCCTTGCGTTGATCTTGCGCAACTGTTATTCGCGCTAACGATCGAACTTCGTCTTAATAAAAAAGTTTTCGTTGATTTGTTGAGATTACAATTTTAATTAATTCCGTGCTAAACGAAAGCTTTCAATGATCTGACGATCACGATTCACATCGACAATTTCGAGTTAATTACGAAACGCCTTTCAAGTAACCGAGTGAATCGAACGCTCGAAAAGTGGAAGTTAATAGAACTTTATGAATCATTGTAATTTCTGGGAAAGTACGTACGGAAAGTTTTATACAGTGCACCTCGCGGACGCTTAACGAGTCGCGTTCTCTCGAAATCCCGGCTATTCAACCGCATCATTAAATGCACCGAGAGCCTCCAGAGCCTTCCATGTACACAGGAAGCGTGTGCAGTCGCGCGCGGTGAGAGTAAAGTCTATTTACAGTTTCGATATACCCGCTCGTATCTATCCGTTCCCAGCATCGCTTTATCGCTCCTTTTTCAAACACGGACTAAATTGGAATGAGGAAAAAATTTGATCGAATGAAAAACTCGCGTGGTGGCTGAAAGAAATGGGGCTGGGCTTGCGTAAAAAAAAGGTAGCGGCGTTTGCGAAAGAGGGCTAAGCGGTTTGTAAACACTTTCACATGCATACATATTTATTAGCGCCGCCGACAATGTAACTTTTTTGTAAAAGAAAAGTCGAACGTCGGCGTTTGCTGTATTGTCGGTCTTCTTGAGTGACAGTTTCACTGGATGTTCGATATAAGCAGTAAGCGAAAACTGTCGGTTTGTGGAGAATAAAAGGAGACGTTTGGGTCAGAGTAGAAAAGAAGATTCTTGTGGTTACGGTTCGTTCCGTTGAGATTTTTATTGGGATGAAAGATTTATGTTTTGTAGATACGTAAAATTATTGTTTAATGCTTTCGAGATGCTGCATGTCAAGTATGAAACTCGTAAAGAAGTTTTATTGCTTTTAAGAGTTTGTAAACACAGTAATGAAACGTACATAAAATGATTTATCTTTTGATTCGTTTGGTTAAATTATTGCTGCTTTTTAAATACTGTTATTGTGATTTATAGATATTAAAGTAGAACAATAATTATAGTTAACAACATAAAACATATAAATAAAATAAATACAAATTGAAAAAGATTTTTTGCTAGATTTGCTAGTTTATAGCAATTGGAAAATCATGTTTTAATTTCAGGAAAAAAAAAATATTTTTTATGTCTAGTTTATCTTGATAGTAAATTTAATTTAATTTTTATAATACACTATTAAAAGTTATCAAAGATTATGGAAAGAAAAATTACGTATTTTTATGAGTTAATTATAAATGGATATCGATATTATACCACTCTTCAATGTATGAGCTAATTATAAATGGGTATCGACGATCTATCACTCTTTAATGCATATCTGATAATTAGAATTAAACTGAAATTTTAATATTGTCGCAAATTACTTTTAAATGAAATTAAAAATCCTTGTTTCCACTGCAGATCAATTTATATTTCTACTTAAACTCTTATCTCGATCCGAGAACTATATTTTTAATAATTCGTAAAGTAAATGAGATTTTAAAAATGTATTCTTATTAAATATTTAATCTGCTTTTAATTCGAAATCTCCAATACATATTAAATTATTCAAACAATCGATTTGTAACAAAACAAATTATTATCAGACAAGTATTAAACTACTTTTACATTTAAAAAAGCCAATAAAAATCAGGCCATAACTCTATGACCTCTAACAGCAAAAAATCATTCAATCCATAAAAACTAATCAAACTCTATCGAAAACAAACTTAAATATCTTCCCAACACACCCTCCACCAAAATCAAACCCAACCTCACTTCACCCTCCCTTGTCAACTCCAAACAAACCAAACCTCACCCTCAAAATCTCCACAAACTCCCAAACTACTCTTATTTCACTCTCCCGCGTCATCTCACTCCTTTCCTCGCTCAAAAATCACTCCTCGGCGCTCTCGCTCCTAAGAAGCTTCGAGAGGGCCCCGGGTAGGAGGAAGAGCAGCCTTAGCAGCGGTGCGGTCCCGTTACAAGCGGCTGCGGCGGTGCCGGCGCGTGGAAAGTGCGCTCACGAACCTGTTCCGCCCGACCGTTGACCGGCTCCTCTCTTTCTCTCTTTCTCACTCCTTTCCTCTCTGTCTCGAGAACGCGATCGCCGAGCAAGGTCAGGGTCGTCGCCAGACGGATGGTCTTCTCTGAGGCAGCTGCTTCCGTGATCTTGTGTGTTTCAAGCGATTTTTGCGAGGATTTGTGCAGCTTCTTTCTCCTTTCGAGAAGCTTCGGAATTTGAGAAGAAGGTGGATGTGCGGCGTGAGGTTGTGAGAAAAGTTTGGGGGTGCTGAGGTGTGACTAGTGATTGAGTTTTGAAAATGAGAGGTTTGAGGGGGAAGAATTGTGGATGCTGGAGCTGACTGGATGGTGTTTGAGGTAAGGATGAGTGCGGATGTGTTTTTGTGGCAATGTAGAAGTGGGATTCTGTCGGTGCTTGTTCAACTGTCGAATATTTTTTTGAGAATTGTAATAAATTTTGAGGCGTGTTTAAGAAACACTAAATGTAAAAATTCGTTCGTAACGGGTTTCTCGGGTTAGTAAAAGAATTTTGTTGTGATCCGCTATAATTTTTTTCATTCAATGAATCTAATGCTAAAAATAGTTGTAGCATTTTAACACAATTTTTGTTATTATTTTATATAGCGGAATATCGCTATACATTATTATCTGTTATCAGAGTACGTTGTATCATAATTAGACATAAATATCTCCTTACACAAAGTAGTAAGTATCATATCACAAAGTACGTGACGAAACGTGACCTTGCTATCATATTATATTACATCATATTATTATAAGAAGAGTCTGTTAATCTGCTCACAATAAAAAATTGGTTATCTCATTTTATTTTAAGTAATTACTTAGAAATTATATACGTGATTCAATTTAAATAAAATAAATGTATCTTAAACATCTTTTTCTTTTTAATGTGAGTGCGATTGCATTTATTCACACATTTTCAAACAAAGTTTCTAATATAATTGAAGTAGGCAGTTGAAAGTAAATGGACTAAGACAACAGGAAATTGGAATCACGATCGTGGTTGTCTTATGGCACAGAAACCCTGAAACGCGCCTGGCCCAGAATTTTACCGTCTGTATATTGCAATTTTATAATAGCAGATATTTATTACAGCTTTTTCAATCAAAATTTTCTCCTCTGCTCAGTGAAGCATGTGATGACATAGTTGAAATACTTTATATTACCGATTTAAGTTTCTTTACTTAAAACATTTAACAGTTTAAAAAAGGTTAAATTTTTAATAATTATATTTTAATGATTTTAAATTATCTGATTACGTGTGTAGCTATATTATAAAATTGCAAATACGATAAATATTTTACTGTCCAAAAATTCCACCATGCATTCATTCTTTAAATGCACGTTCATCAGCTGAGCCATATTTTCCATTCAACAATAAATCCAGCTGAGAGCCTTGTATTAGTCAAACGCTAAATAATCGTCAAGCCAAAGCAGATTCCAATCGCAAATGGAGAAGTCCTCAAACGATGCGAGAATGCCAATGAACTGTTAGCCTCGGCCTTCCCTAGCCTCGACATACACAGCTCCCACCTATTCGACTATTTTACGGCTATAAAATCCATTCTTATGGTCATCTCGTTTGCTCGTCAAAACGATGCGATTTCACAAAATCGATCAGCCGAAATGTTCGTGGATTTTCACAATAGCTCTTGTACAGGGAGTGAAGAAATTCGTTTTACGTAGAAGCATTTTCGTCGATTGATTAAAGGGTTTCAAGGGCTTTGCACTTCTAGAATACCGATTAGGACTGATTCTTTTTGAAATTTTTTTTTAATTCAATTAGTACTTTTATTTTGTTTAAACAACATTTTTTAATATAATACTGAGCTTTAATGCTCCAAAATGTTATAGAAAATTAATTTTTAAAGTACATTAACATTCAACAATTCCAATAATCTCGTACTTTTATATTTAATTATTATAACGCCTTTGGCTCATTAAGATGCAGATTGAAATCGATTTATATTATTCTTCCACAAGTGTGGGTCGCATGCTCAGCTGTATTTTGATAAGAATGCGGTACCAGCTGTATGATCTTTTAAATACAAAATTTTCAATTATAACAATTAATTATTTAACAGAAAATTTTCTAATCCACTGAAATTCTCGCACCGATCAATCACTTCCATCAGTACAAATATCGCAACTCAAAAGCTGTTGACAACAGCATTACTCCAGACATCAACATTTGAACACGGAAATTTCTCCGCCTCGTTACCCAATGTCGCTCAAAATCCAGCGTCACTTACTCTCTCTCTCTCTCTTTCTCTCACCGGTGGTAAAACGCCAAAGCTCGACAAGCACGCGTATGCCGGTCTCAGGCTGAGGGCATCCGGCCAGACGGACGTGCCCGGCATTTCCGAGCTCTCTCTCTCTCTCTCCTCGGCCGCGAAAATAAAAAATGTGAAACTCGGAGGGCCGATTAAGTAAGCTCAGCTGCCTCCCTCGCGCAGGATGTTTCAAAAGAGCTACCACGCGGCCGCGGAAGGCCCGATGGACGTGTGTAGTATGCGCGGATCGTTTTTCGCTGCGTATATATGTTGCACGCTCCACGTGCGGGGCTCGCTTTTTTTCTCTCTCTTTCTTTGTCTTGCTACGGGTTTTTCGGGGAAAATGCTTGCGTCATGAGAGTTGCGCGATGGGGAAAACTAGCGTGGGAGGGTGCGGAGGTTAAAAATAGAGCCACGGATCGATAATGATTGTAGGGCTAGGCTTGGCCCTGAGGGTGAGGGCTGGCGATTATTATGGCGCGCTTTTTTGATGGGTAGATAGTGTGTGGTATTTTTTAATTAAGGGAGGGCATGGAGATGGATACTGGAATTGGATAATAGCAGTAGTGAGTGTAAATTGAAAGAAATTTTAGAACGAAATAATTAGATTTTATTTTTATTATAAGAGACATTTAATCCTTTTTACTATTATAGGATCACTTACACGGATTTCATTGAAAGCTTTGATTAACATTTAAAAAGGATGAGTAATATTAACCGTATATTTTTTAGGAAATTAAACTAGGGCGGTTTTTTAATCGAAAATTATGTATTTACAATACGTAATATCTTAATTTTACAAATTATGAGTCATGGATTATATTTTTTAAATTAATGAATAATCAGATAAGTATTCTGCTGAACGTGAGTTATTTTATCATCAGAATAAAATGTTTGACAAATTATTTTTGTTCATTATCAAAGTACCTGTCTGATATTGTAATTCGTGTGATTTAACATGTTTTATAAGCAGACTAGAGATATAAAGTTGTATTATCCAAAATGAAATATCTCTTAACGTTAAAAAAATTGTTACATAATATAAAAAATTTTAATCTATAATTAAACAAAAAGGGTCAAATAAATATTTTAAATAAAATAGACTGCGCAAACGAAGTAAACTATATTTCATACCAGTGGAAAATCTTCCAATGAATCAATTTGTAAAAATGTTGAAACCGATGGCTCATCAATCAACTATATTAATTATTAACTTCAATTTCTCTCCATTTTCCATTACTCCCGCATCACAATCAGTTTCAATCCAAACATCGATCATTGCCGAACCCCCTCCCAGCTTACCTTCGAATATTCCAGCAAATACTGGATGTACGTGCAGCCCAGCAAGCATACGCCGATCGCGAGACAATTAGGAAAAAGTCCGGTACACGCGCGGGGGCAAAGTTTTCCACCGAAAATGACCTCGGCGCTGAACTGGCCCGCGGCGCTGTATCACGCCGCGAAGAAAGCACCTCCCCCACCTCCCGGGAGGCTGCTCGGATCCTCTGCCGCGTCGCTAAGACCCCGGTAAAAGTCCGGAGGATCGGCTCAGTGTCAACAGGGACGCGCCGCGCGCGCTTCGCTTCTATCGACATATAGGCACTTTACGCACGCTCGCAGGTGCGCACACCGCCGCATTGCTTTTTTACGACTTGGTACGGATTTGCGCTTTGTAAAAGGGAGATCGTTTGTTTTTTTTATGTCGGGTATTTTATTTGGGGAAATGTTTTGTTTGGGGGAATTGGTGGGATGGTATTTTAAAAAAATAGTGTTCTTTTTGATTGTGTTAAGAAATAAAAAGTTGTCGAATTGACAATCTTTATTTCATATTTAAAAGTGTTAAGTCAGTTTTTATCTTTATCTAGTTTAACGTTTTAAAAATTAATTTTTAATAAAAAAAAATCGGTATCGCTTGTGACACCGATACTCAAAATCGCTCTCATTCAGAAAAATTGCATCTACATGCTTAAAAATTTTTCAATAAAATATTTTTGTAAACACATAAACTGTTTCTTTTAATAAATCACCGAGTGACCATTAAAATACCAATTAAAATACAAGTTCCAGTGCAACGCACCGCCCAGTTATTACCGCATAACTCAATTTCAATAAACATTTCAATTCTCATTCACGAATTTCAAAGTAGCCGTAAAGTCAAATAAAACAAGCTTTCGTTTTCTGTGAATTGCAGCTTTTTAATTGACGAAAAGACGACCAGTTGAAAGAAAAAGCATACAACGCTAAGGAAGCGTCAATCCAAGGATGGATATTCAAAATATATTAACGTCGGCCGCGAGCTCGGCTACCGGCAGTCTGTCCTGGTTTTTCCCGACTCTCGCCGCTGCCATCGTCTACTTTCAGTATGAAGTCATGGATCCGGAGTCCCGGCCTATCGATGTGCCCTCGGAGTTGTTGTTGCCCTCCTATGATTTTATAGTTGTGGGGGCGGGGTCTGCAGGTATGTTTTTTTTTGCTTTATTTCTTTTTTTCTTACTATTAGAACTGTACTTAGATGATAAATTTTTGTTAACTTAAACGCACACGTTTTTTATTTTAATTTTATAATTATTAAGAAAATAATCGTTTAACTGTAAAATTTACAATTAATTATGTGTCATTCATAAGTTAAATAATATACTTTATGGTTGATTCTTTCGATTGACGTATGAATGACGAATTTCTTTAATTTATGTGTCATTGTATAATTTAATCGCTCATGGTTTCTCAATGATTTGAATCAATTAATTAATATCGTGATATCAACTTTTATTGTTTAGTTAAATAATATAGTTATTATACTGCACTTTTAAAGTAATCTATTCCTAGAATCTTATCAAACATAAAGTCAAATAAAAATCTGGTCAAAATATTTAAAATCTAAATAGGTAGGCACACTAAAAATTAAAGATATAAAAATTAACAAAGCTTTAACAAGCCATTTATAATTTACAAAACTTTAATTTTTCTCCAAGCAAAAAGCGTTAAATCAACTACTCCCAATAATTTATATCCGATTAACGAGTTTTCGCTTTAACGTCTAAATTCTAATTCGATCGCTTTATTGCACAGGAGCGGTAGTGGCGAGCCGGCTGAGCGAGGTGGAAAATTGGAACGTCCTTCTTTTAGAGGCTGGGGGCGATGAAACTGAAATCTCCGATGTGCCGCTTCTCGCCGGTTATTTGCAGCTGAGCAAACTCGACTGGATGTACAAGACCGAGCCGCAAGGCGACGCTTGTTTAGGTAAAACTTTTATTGCCAAATAACAGAAAGAAATTAATTAACCTTATTAACGTTCGATTTGATATTTTTAAAACTTATGATTAGAAAGTCAGTCGATAAAAAAAAAAGTCAGTCCAGATTAACCTAATAAGCGGTGTTTTTGCCACAGCCATGGAGAACAGCCGGTGCAATTGGCCACGAGGCAAGGTAATCGGTGGCAGTTCAGTCCTGAACTATATGCTCTACCTGCGCGGCAACAAAAAGGACTACGATATCTGGGAGCAGGAGGGCAATGCCGGCTGGGGTTCAGCCGACGTGCTCCGCTACTTCCTCAAGTCCGAGGACAATCAGAATCCCTACCTAACCCGCACACCCTACCATTCAACCGGTGGTTATCTGACGGTCCAGGAGGCACCTTGGCACACGCCCTTGGCTGCCGCGTTTGTTAAAGGTGGCCAACAGATGGGTTACGACAACCGAGACATCAACGGCGAGAAACAGTCTGGTTTTATGATTGCCCAAGGTACTATTAGGAGAGGCAGTAGGTGCTCCACGGCCAAGGCTTTCTTGAGGCCGGCGCGGCTCAGGAAGAACCTTCACATTGCCATGAACTCGCACGTGACCAAGGTTGGTGGTGTTTTGAAAGAATGTTCGAACTTGACCTGAACATCAAGCTATTTTATCGTGTTAAAGATTTTTGCAATTTTATTTAGTTGTCGGATTTAAATTTAATTTTTAAAAGATTTTATTTTTAATTCATTACTGTTGGTGAAGTGTTCTAACGGGGTCCAATACTCAATTAAAGATTTAAATTCCGCGCCGTAATTTAACAGACGAAAAATCAACTGTTTTGCTTATAACAAATATAAAAATTAAATAACAACAAACGAAGAGTTAATTACCCTTGATTACGTAATTAGTGTAAGTAAATTTGTTGTAATTTAATTTTTATCATTTGTTATAAGCCAAATAGTTGATTTTCTGTCTGCTAAATTTCGGCGCGAAATTTGAATATTTAAGTGAGTATCGAACCCCGTTAATTAAAAATCATGTTACTATAATTTTATAAAATTTAAACTATTTATTCTAATTAGTTATTATGATTTTTTTATGATTTTAATAATTTTAATTTATTTAACAGGTACTGATCGACCCAGCAAGCAAACGAGCCTACGGTGTCGAGTTTATGCGCGACGAACAAATTTTCCGAATCCGTGCTAAAAAAGAAATTATCTTATCAGGTGGTGCTATTAACTCACCTCAAATTCTTATGCTTTCCGGCGTGGGACCGCAGGAACACCTAACCCAATTAGGTAATTTGTTTTTGTCTGATACAAGGTAGAGCTAATTACTTTAAGGAATCTACTAGAATTCACTGGTTCTATTTAAACTAGAATGTTCGCTCAAGTTCAAACCATTGTAAGGTGATAGGTCATTAACGTCTCTATTTGGCGGTACGCTCTCGCTGTCTTACACGCGAGGAAATAAATTAAGTATAATAATCTAGGATTTCCAGTTGCAGTTAGATTCAGTTCATTAGCTACTTAAGTTTCAAACGTCATTTTATCATCTTCATCAAATTACTAAATCTTTATTAGTGAGAAACAAGTATTTTTCCAAAAGTAAAATTTTAGACGCGTAAAGATGACAAGTTACATGAGTAATTATTTAACGATTATGAGTATCAAAAACTTTAATTAGACTCATAAAACTGATGAATATACTTATATCAATTAAAGTCACTGCATTCAATCCATCCCTTCTTAAAAAAACATAACAGGAAGTTAAAGCCTGTTTAAGTTCAATTCTGGTTGGTCGTTTAGAATGAGCACGATAACCCAGTGTAGGTTACGCTAGATATAGGGCACATCATTATAAAATTGACATCAAATAACATTATTTAATTTACAGGAATCCCAGTAATTCAAAACTTGCGCGTCGGCGAGAACATGCAGGATCACGTCGGTGTCGGCGGTCTAACCTTCATGGTCAATCAAGAGGTCTCCATGGTGGAAAACCGTCTTCACAGCGTCAACGCAGTCCTGCAGTACGCTGTCTTCGGTACAGGCCCACTAACAGTCCTGGGTGGTGTTGAGGGCCTAGCCTTCGTCAACACCAAGTTCGCCAACGCGACCGACGACTTCCCTGACGTTGAGCTGCACTTCATCTCAGGCTCGACCAACTCTGACGGTGGACGCCAGCTGCGCAAGATTCATGGTCTGACCAAACGCTTCTACGACGCTGTCTTCGGCCGCATCAACAACAAGGACGTCTGGAGTGTTCTGCCCATGCTGCTCAGGCCCAAGAGTAAGGGCATGATCAAGTTGCGCAGCAAAAACCCCTTCGAACATCCGCTTATCTATCCCAACTACTTCAAGGATCCGCATGATCTGGCCGTACTAGTCGAGGGCGTCAAGATCGCCATTGCTCTGAGTAGAACGCCAGCGTTCAGGAAGTTCGGAAGCGAGATGAATCCAAGTCCATTCCCCGGTTGCAAGCATCTGCCGCTCTATACGGATCCGTACTGGGAGTGCATGATCAGGCACTACTCCGCTACAGTTTACCATCCAGTAGGTACTTGCAAGATGGGACCCTACTGGGATTCCACGGCCGTAGTGGATCCTCAATTGAAAGTTTACGGATTGTCAGGATTGAGGGTGATTGATGCTTCTATCATGCCTAATCAAATCAGTGGAAATACAAATGCACCGGTTATTATGATTGGTGAGAAGGGAGCAGATATGATCAAGGAGTTTTGGTTGAAGAAGAGAAACGTGGGTTAGGTGCGATTGAATAGCTCAGTGACGCTTGACGCGACTGTGAAACTCGAGTTGAATCAGTGACTGGGAGACTGTGAGAATTTAGTATGATGTGAGCATGTTGTCGAATGGTTATTGGGCCTGTCGTAAAAAACGTTATAGATATAATTTGAAGAATTAGATTCATTTTATGTTCAGTCTTGTAATTTTAAAAAAAAATTTTAATGAAATTAGTGTTATA
Source organism: Eupelmus urozonus (assembly GCA_900480035.1). NCBI lineage: Eukaryota > Metazoa > Arthropoda > Insecta > Hymenoptera > Eupelmidae > Eupelmus > Eupelmus urozonus. Next base: position 76,780 of record UELX01000285.1, on the reverse strand, counting down.
ATCTCAGTGGTAAATAATCAGTCGATAAAGTAGAATATTTACATTTTTATGTTGATGTTTTTTATAATTTGGTAGGCTTGTGAGTAAAATTTCTTTCTAAATTAATTTTGCCCCTATAGTGTGAATAACCATCGACAAAGCAAATAGTATTAGTAGCTATTTATGAGTATGTTTCTAAAAAACGTGTGTTTGCTATTTGTGTAGTGAAGTTGAATTATAGATTTTCCTAGAAAACTTAATATACCTATTTTATTCAGGTAAAAGAAATCTAAGTTTTCCTATTCAGTTAAGAAAGCAAAAACTCAAAATAAAAATAAGTAACATTTTAAAAACGACCATTTTTCGAAAGTTAAGCTACAATTATAACAGCTATGAAATTATTATACAGAAAATATTAGATTTCTATTATTTATAAAACATAAATTGATTATTCAATCAAAACATATTTAAAAATATTTGTGTGATAAAACAAATATTTATTTAATATTAAAATTATAATATGATGAAACATATAAATTTGTAAAATTAATGTAAAAATAATCTAATTTACATCTCATAATGTTAATTGTAACAGCAATAGCCATGACTATGTGATAAAATGAAAAAAATGAAAAATGAAAACAATATTCTAAACTAATGTAACATTGTCTCAATTCGTCTTTGGTAAAGCGAAGGTGAAACAGAGAATTTTTTAGGCGATTTTTTTGGCTTGCATCTCCTGAAGTAGATTTAGGTCAAAAACGTTCTTCCCGAGAACGAAACTGTACATATTTGCTTATGTCATTCGCCGACGGTAGAGAAACTGCTGTTACTGTGAAAAAAACGACGCTGTAAGCATAAGTGAAAAGATGTAAAAGACTTTCTCGAAGGAAAAAGTTGGTGCACTTACTTTTTAACTTGTAAATACGCATGATAGAATATTGTTCTGTATTCATTGTAAATTATTTAATAGTTTATAAGATATATTTTCAAAAACTTACATTTTATTAAAATGAATAGGAGCTCTTCAATGAATAATTACGATAAATATGTAAGATTGCCTTCAAATATCTATTGTAGAGATTTTTGTAAATAAAGTACACATGTTTATAAATACAATTCTTTAATTTTTTCCTCTTAAGAGAAGCTCGAGTAGCAGAATATTATTCACTACGCCTGTAACAATATTTCCTGTCTTATATCAATTTTCAAAATATGCAAACGTATCGAGTCCAGTAAGTTGTATAAAACTTCAAATGTTGCGAAATTGGTTTATCTTTTAAGCAGTCTTTGTTTTAGGAAATCGAACAATATTTTTGTTTCGCTTTGAAATTAATTTAATTGTTTTTATCTAAAACATTTTAAAATAGCGTACTTGTATAAAGAGAGAAAAATATATTAATCTAATATTTTACAAAATTATTAAAATTGTTTATGAATTTACATTTATACATTGTTACTTCCCGGATATTACATCGTAAACACAAAATGCGGATGAAACCAAAAACACGTGCTATAGCAATCGTTCCAACGCGTACGCATTTTTTGGAATGTGCAGTGGTTACTCAGAAGTGCGATGAAGTTCTTCCAATTTTTATAACTTCTTATAAACGAGTCATTAATTGACATAATATTTTCACATATTTATTAATAAATTGATAGAGTTATTAAATATATTGATAAGAGCTTTAGTGTTGGAGTTTCATTTTTCGACAAGTTAAGTGTATTCAAATTTACTATGCAAAAAAAATTACAATGCATAACATTTCATGGTGAAATGAATAAAGTGCTAATAATAAGTGGTAATTTAATTTAAAGAAGAGTATGCATGACTCGTCCTTAAAACCATATTTAAAAAATTAAAATGGTTAAGTGAATAACATCTAGTAGTCCCTACAAGCCGAAGATCCAAATACGTATAGTCATGTCACTCATCGGTTCTTATTCTGCTTCGCGCATCGCCCTTTTATCCTTTGGCCCCGAAATGATGTTCCTGGTTTTTCTGCGCCACCTTATTGTTCTGCTACGTCGTGACATAGTTGACCGAGAACACCGCATCCGTCCACGATCAGCTTCGGAACTATTTGCACGCTACGATTTCATCATTGTCGGTGCGGGATCTGCAGGATCGGTTCTAGCCAATCGCCTGTCAGAAAACTCTAACTGGACGGTTCTTTTATTGGAAGCCGGCGGCGATGAAACGTTACTGTCTGACGTGCCCATGATTTTTCCGACCCTCCAGCATTCCCAACTCGACTGGCAATTTAAAACCGAGCCATCCAGTGCTTACTGCTTGGCCATGAACGATCAGCGCTGCAACTGGCCCAGAGGCAAAGTTCTTGGCGGAAGTTCGGTGCTCAACGCTATGCTCTACGTTCGCGGAAATAAAAAGGATTATGACAGGTGGCACGAGATGGGCAACGAAGGCTGGGACTACGCGAACGTCTTGCCGTACTTCTTGAAGTCCGAGGACAACAGGATCGAGGAACTGGATGGTTCTCCGTATCATGCTAAAGGTGGGCCCTTGGCTATCGAGAGATTCAGGCAAGTGACGGATAGTATTAAGATCACAGTTAGACATTTCAAACTTTATAAGATAATAGAATTATCCAAAGAAAGTGTTAGATAAATAAAAAAATTATATTTTATTTCAATAGATAAAAATTACATTTTTATTCAATCTTATAAAATTGTCCAGATATCAGACTCCCTTAGCCAAGTCCTTTCTTAAAGCTGGTCTCGATTTGGGTTACAACGTGCTAGATATAAATGGTGCTCAGCAGACTGGTTTCACTTATTCCTTCGGCACTCTCAGAGACGGTCTTCGTTGCAGTACTGCCAAGGCCTTTCTCAGACCCTGTCATAACCGCAAAAACCTTCACGTGGCCACTCACAGTTTTGTGGAAGAGATCCTTGTGGGCAAGACTTCCAAGAAAGCTTACGGTGTGAGGTTCCAACGCGGAGGAAGCCGGTATACGGTCTACGTGAATGGTGAGGTTATCTTGGCTGCAGGTTCAATTCAATCCCCTCAGTTACTTATGCTATCAGGCATAGGGCCAGCACAGCATTTGAGGGAGCTGGGCAAACCGGTGGTATTGGATCTGCCGGGAGTCGGACAGAATCTACAGGATCACGTTGCCATGGGCGGCCTGACTTACCTCATAGATCCGCCAACCGTATCACATGGTAAAAAGGTATTTTCGTTCGTGATGCCCAAGCTTTTGAACATAAACTCGATATCGGACTTTATCAGGCATAAGTCGGGACCATTGTATCTTGTGCCTGGGTGCGAAGCTATGGCATTTATCAATACAAAGTATGTTTGAGTTTTCCATAATTTTCACAATTTTATTCTGCTATTTACTTTTTTGCACTACATAAATGCTCAATATAACTGATATCCATTTTATCCATCGTTCAGATTTAATAATGCATCGGCAGATGATGACTATCCGGACGTGCAGCTGTTTCTAGCTTCTGCAGCCGATAATTCAGACGGTGGCCTATTCGGTAAACGAGGCTGCGGCCTTAACGACAATTTTTACGCTCAACTTTTCGAGGACATTCTTTACGAGCATAGCTTTGCCGCGGTACCGCTCGTGCTCAGGCCGCGTAGCCGAGGGTATATCAGGCTTCGCAGCTCGGATCCTCGTCAGCCACCTATAATTGTGCCCAATTACTTCGACGATCCCCATGATCTTGAAGTGCTTGTACGTATAGTAATTTTTGACAATGTTTGATTATTTTAGTTTAGTAATAATTATTTGCGGAAGTATTTCAAAATATATATCGTTTAGGTAAATTATGACAGGCACGTTTAATTTAATAACATAATAGAAGTAGTAAAATACTATATATCTAGGTGAATTTAAGTAGGTTAAAATAAATGATTTTATTGTTTAAAAATGTATTTAAAATTGTATTTAAAATTGTATTTGAAATTGTATTTCATTGTTAGTTCATAAATACATAGAGAAAGTTTATCATAGAATAGTATTGATATAACATATAATATTATATCAGTAGATTCAAAAAATTTATCTCTATGTATCTAATAGTTCCAAATAATTTATGTGTTTGGGGAAAAGAGAAAGAAACTCTTATTAAACGTCACAATAGGCGTGTCGCTAAAAAATGAATGAGTATTGATGAAATTTGATTACACGTGTGCTTTTAATGGCATCGATCAAATTCCTTGACATTTTTGTATATCCATTCAAATATTATTACAATTTCGCATTCTTAATTAATTAAAAATATTTGAAACTGATATAATTGTGAATACGTCACTCCCTAATTGAAAAAATTATGAATGATCACGTCAAATCAAACAAAAATCTTTTACTATCACTGACGATTACTAAATATTAGCTCATGATGTATTCTATCACACGTAATTTACGTAACCAAATATTAATTATATTAAAAATTCAAGAAAGTTTTAAATTAAACAAAAAAAAGACTGTTAGCAACTTTGTATAAGTTACATTTTTCCGTAAAGAAATAAATCTCTGAAAAAACGTAATTTTCTCGACAGCTTCGCGATAAAAATTTTAACAAACATTTCCTGTATGTATACGCGAATACCTATTAAGTCCAAAGAGAAAATTCGCCTTAAATTAACAGGTTTTTTATCTTTTAAGTAATTAACTACCGAGTTAGGGTTTTAAAAAATGACTTACTTTTGATTTTAATTTGTAAACAGTTTGCACATAAAAATTAAATGAAAATAAGTATGAAAATAAAGTAATTAACGATTTAGATAGGAAAAGGCAAACTTATAATAACTTATGATATTCAAAAGGTAAAATCAGAGAAAGAAAAAGTGAGATAAATTTTATCAGGAAAAAGCTTTTTAGTCAATTCAAATTCTAATAACATATTGTATTATTGATAGAGCTATTTATACAAATACTATATAAATTCTGTTCATCTTGAATTATGAATAGAAGTAAAGCTAAAAACTTTAAAAGTTTACGACTGAATCCTTAACCAGAAAGAATAAAAAAGAAATATAATAAATATACCCATAAAATAAGAATAATTATTTATTCGAAAAGCACTGATAAACAGAATCGATACTAAAATCCACAAATTATCTTCCTGCATGTATATCCCAGGTCGAGGCAGCCAAGTTTGTAGAGCGCATGAGCCGAAGCCCTTCCATGCGATCCCTGAACGCCCGGCCAAACTACAACGTCATCGAGGAGTGCGCCAGGCATCACGAGCTACGCTCCGACGATTACCTACGCTGCCAGGCCCGCCACTACACCATGACCATCTATCATCCCACGGGCACTTGCAAAATGGGACCCGCACGAGACCCCATGGCCGTTCGTATTGTCGTTTCTCCCTCATTATCTTTATTGCCCTTGTTATCGTCGGGCCTGTGATTTTCACTTTTTGACGCACGATGTCGATTTGGCAAGCTGCGGGGGCCTAGATTTTTGCAATAATGCTACGCTTTTTGGCGAATGATAAAGTTAGGGATTTTTGAAGTCGGTTCTGAATACTCAATTGGCTTGAGATTGGATGCCCGCGTAATTGTGTGTCGCGTAACGTTCTGTTGGACACGTTTCTTGTTGCAATTTTGAGTTTAGTGGAGAAAATGAAATTTTAAAATTGACGTTAAACTAAATTCAATATTTAAGTTCTTAGAAAAATTTACCTGAATTTGCAATAAATTGATCAAGTGTTCAAGGCAACATTAACTTATCATTTAAACAAAAGAACTTTAAGATAAAAAGGTAAATAATTGAAATAGATTTCTGTAGATATTTTTTTAGATTAATTCGATATTTATTGAATATGTTAGTTGTAATAAGATATAGGTCGGTTATTCACCCCGGAATTATTAGAGAAGCACGAACGCAAAATCCGTTACAGCGTGAAATTTTATTGTCAGTATATTTTCAAAATAACGGCTACGTTCGATTGTTTTATGCTTCTGACACTTTAAAAATAAAAAATATATAGTTACGAATGTTGCGACACTTTCCTTCTCTATTGTGACGTGACTATATTACGCAATTTTTGGTGTATTTGGTGTCACGTTATCTTGTTGATTTTTTGAAGGGGTTCACCACAGACTTCACTTAATTGAACCGTTTAGACAATAATGAAGTAATAAAAACATCTACGAACGTCAATAGAAAATGAATAAAAAAATGATTGGTGTTAGATCATTCTACTGTACTATAAACAATTGAGTTATAAAAATTTAAGAAATTAACTTTTGTAGGTAATCAATTAAACTTACGTAGTGTAGAAGTTTGTCAGTTTAAGTAATTATTTGGATAGCTCACCTGTAACATAAAAATAATAAACATTAGATACATGAAAATTTATTACTTAATATCAAATAAGTCAAACTATATTATGATGCTCAATAATACAAGAAATACTTTTCTTTATAACAAATGACCTACAAGTATTATTTTACTCTTTCATTAATCTACTTTCCCAAAAACTATTTAAGGTCGTGGACGCCAGGCTCCGGGTCCATGGAATAAAGGGCCTCAGAGTTATCGACGCCTCGATTATGCCGGAGATCGTCACTGGCAATACCAACGCACCGACCATCATGATAGCCGAAAAGGGCGCCGATATGATTAAGCAGGACTGGTGGAATACACCGTCAACTACTTTTGGTGCTTTACAGCCTGAAAGACTGAAACGCGAGCCGGCATGGCTAGTGAAGCGATACCGCAGACAGAAGACTAGAGCACGAACTACTTCTTTGAACGATCTCGTCAATGTGCACGAAAGAAAGCGTTACCGATCTAACAAAAAAGTTTGATTGGGTTGATGCTGTAATTTGTACTTTTTTATTTCTATTGAAAATAAGACTGTATCCTAAGAGTTAAAGAAAATAAAGATTTTTTACCGTAGAAGGATGTTTTTAATTTTAAAAGAAACTGGTCTCTTACTTTATGAAGACTTTAATCGTATTATAATATGATATTATTAGGTTCGCGTTATTCAGGGTGAATTTTAATTTGAATATTTTGTTTGAACTATTGCTTTACTTTTAAATTCGAAAAAATAAACTTTGTACGTGTAATGCTTGAAAACAAATTTCATAGTTTTAAATTTGAATTAAAAAAAAATTCTGCATTTTATTTTGTTCCATCAGTTGTTGATTTCTGATGTTTTCATTCTGCATACAAAACTTGTTATTACTATTTATAATATTTTTGATAATATTGAGAAACGTTACAAAAACTTCAACGGAGAGCATGTTAATAATATTTTAATTAATAATAAAATTAGTTCTTTAAATATTTTATTCGGATACAATTTAAATTTTGGGGTTTAGAATAATAATATTCAATTAAACTTTATATACAAATGTAAGAAAACATCAAGCAAGATGTTTACTACAATCAAAACAAATATTTAATATTAAATAAACTATTGGAATAGATCAATACAGCTATTTATTAATAAGTATAATACGTCATCCATTAACAATGAATTAATAAGAAACGTTTTGTTTAGCTAAGCAATTTTATTTTATCTTGACTATATTTAATTATCATATTTAATCCATTAATCATTTTTAGTACAATTCTCACATTGTATTTCTCCAGTCTGGTTGTCAGCTTTTTGAAAATTGCTTTAATATATATAACGAAACTGAGATCACATTTTTGCATTTAGTGATTGTCTTCCTTGAGAATAGTGTTCAAATTATCATATATAATACTCCAGTTTCTTTGACCTATTCCTTTACTTCCATGCAGTATGGCAAATAGTGAACAACAACTAGTAAATCGAAGAGAGTGATATTATCGTGAGTGAAACAATAGTTTAACAGTGAAAAGTAAAAATTGTTTATTAAGTGAAAGAACACTTTAATTGATAAAGGTATATGGATATTATTTATATTTATAAATTCTATTATTAAATCAATATTAATAAAAACACAATTATTACTATTGCTAATAATACATATAAAAGTAATTATTTTTCTATCCATGGAATCATAATAAACTAATAGAAAAAATATTCTATATAGAAAAGTTATATCTGTAAGGTACTAATCAGTTGTAAAACCTTCAACTAACTCACCCTCTATTTAAGCATTGAGGAAAGTCCAACGGGTTTTATCGCTGTTCTTTCTATAGGCTTATTCGTTTTGGTTTTCCCACGGAAAAAAAGCTTGGTGTTACACTTTGTTGACTCATCCCAACAATCGTTACCTTTTAACATTATTATACAAGCACTGATGTCTGATAAAGTCAATAAAATATATTGTCTGCGATTTCTGAGAATGAAAAAAGGATGTTTGAAATATGTATGAAATTGAATCTTTCTCGAAAATTGTAATGAATATTTGAATTGTTTATATACTGACGTAAGTGAAATAATAGGGAATGTATAGAATCGATTATTTCACATTCTAGGTATGTACATTTAGGAATAAAGTATTATGATCTTAAGTTATCTACATAATTTATGAAATGTCTTTGATGTAGTTTATAACCATTATTGAAAGCAGATACTTAAAATTGAAATATTAAAATTTTTATGATCGACTAAAAAATGTTTAAACACCAATAAATTCCAATCTATTAAAGCTTAGCTTTTGTATCTATTGTCATTTTTCAAAAATATTAATTTTAAAAGACACTTATAAGTCTGTAACACCATAAAAAACAACGTATCCTATAAACAAGCAATTAATTTTAAATATATTAGCAAAATTAATATCTCATTCATAAATGTTAATGCACTTCCTTTGACAGACCTTTTCCTGCACTAGATAATCTTTATTATGTAAATATCTGGTTCTATATGTTAATGACTAAAAACATCGTAGATCCGAATTAATTCATTCGGAAAATAACTTTTTTTCGACGACCATCTGAATGCTTTGTTTCATTTACAAAGAAATACTTGGTCGATGCAGCAGATGCATTCACGTATTTACCCGTCTTTGTCACTCTTGCAGTAATCTGCGAATCCGTGGGGAAAATTAGAATTATTAATGAAGCTTCGCTTCTTGTTTCACAAGAAAAAAGTACGTGTATACTCTTACCACGCAGAGCATGAAGGTAGAGAGGGGAGGTTTTTATCGTGGGGCCTTTCATGAAACTCGAGCCAGTGGGCTGACGATATATTCGGTTGAATCTTCATCGGTCTGTACAGTTACATCCTCGGTGCCTCGGTAGAAGCTTTAGTGTAAGATCGGGTTTTTGTGAAAAAGTGTCTTTGTCAATTTCGCGCCAAACTGATTATGCAGTTTTGAGGTGTTCCAAAAATAAAGTAAGGTTCAGCATTTTCTTTGTTGGATAATTTTAATTTTAATTTTATTAACCGTTTTTTTCGGTTTACGTGCGCATATTTGTACGGTGGTTTTAGGCGGTTAAAAATATAATTTTGTATTACATAGTAAGCTCTTAAAAACTAAGTTTGTAATGTATAGTGTTTAAACGTAGGTTTAGTTTAAAAAGTGTGGTGCTCAATTTATAAGATTAGTTAGCTAAAATTTCTGCATGATAGAGTAATATAATAAAGCTTTATTTCTATAATTAGAAAATGGGTTTAAAAAACTTTTACGGATAACTTTAATACTAATATACTTCTATTATTAAAAAGAAGATGTTTGTTGTGTATGTTTTCCGCATTAGAATTAAAAATAAAATCAAACGGAAGATAAAGTTATGAAAATGTTTATGAAAATTATATATATACTCGTATAAATAAATACGTTAACATAATAAAGACTTGAATTGTTACATCCTATCTGTTACTCTCTTGCAATGGTTTAATTTGAAATTTATTATCAAAATTATATTTTGTAACATCTAGAAATTACAAAATCCAGCATGGTTCAGAATGGTAATATTAATTTTAATTTTAATTAATTCCAGCCGTATCAGTTACTGAAAAAAATTAGAGAGCGGTTTGTCGGCGATCCGCTATCATTGTAAGAAGCTTACGTCTTGAGCTCATGTAAACGAAGACACGCGGCCAGCCAACCGCGCGCGGACTACATCCTTTTTTTTGAGTTAATCGATAATCTGTTGCGTCCCGTGCGCGCGCCGGTTGCTCGTCGGCGGGTATAACTGAATGAACAGATTTTCTATTGATAAAGAAATAAAGGAAAGCTTTGTGTAAAGCTAACGTCTGACCTCTCGTCTAAACATACGCATTTTTTTTATCGAAAAAAGACAAAAATGGTTAAAAGTAAACTACATCACTGCAATGTTTGAATGGAGACTATTCAAAAATTAATATTAACATTCATTCGAAATGTGGATTAGAGTTATTACCAAGATTTTGTATTTTGTTTATAAAGAATAGTGTCTTTAATGTATTAAATCCTTATTAATTCTAAATCACCCTTTTAATGATTTTGTAAACAATAATAAGCGATTTTAAGAATTCCTTTCTTTAATCTTAAAAATAGTTTTAAATTTAATTATAGCAAAAAAAAAAAAAAATAATAATTAAAAGAATATTTTTGTAGATCGTTGTTACATTTAATTGATATGTTAAAGTTACATTTCAATCCAAAATTAACAGTTTTAATATTTGAGAAATCTATAAAAGTATTTGAATCCATAAGTTTTTAAAAGATAATAAAATAATGAAATATCATTAACGATCTTATTTTATTTTCGTTTTTTATTGTAATATAATGAATCAAAGTTTATTTTGATTGTAAAAAATTTCAGAAGGAGTCATCGTGGGAATTTTTAGCGTCATTAATCAATGAAGTGTAAAAATTAATTGTTTATGAAATGTGCTGTCTTCCAACAGTTTGAAATTTTCTTATTCTTTTGCAAATAATTAACTGATTCTCTGAACAAACTGACTTTTGAACAAACCAAGATGGAAATTATTTAATCCAGACATAGTAAATACTAACTTGATTAATTGATTAACAAATCTGCCACTCGTTATTTAATTAACAATTAAAAGAATCAATCAAATTATAATGAGATTTTATACTGCACTGATAAATTGCCCCAAGAAACTTTTCTCCACGTTTTTCTTTGAAATTTCTTATTGATAAACTAAATATTGATTGCCTGCCATCAGATAAAATAAAAATGATTAAGATCAATTGTGATATTTCTTCCTTTCTTAACAATAGCGCAATTAATGTTATAATTCTTGAATTATAAAATTAATAAACCAGAAATTATCTTATTTTTAAAAAGTATAAAAAATGTACCTGAAAACTTATTATTTTTTATTAAATTATTTCAAATAAAGAACAAAAGTAATAGCGGGTCTTTATAATTTTTGCTGCGGCCCTGACCACACGCGACGAGCAAATAATTCGCCCGGAGTACCGCGCGAGAGATGCGTCTCAGCATAAAAGTCATCACGAGACCAGACGAAACAGACTTTCTTTAATAAAAGACAAAAAATATATTTCTTCCGCTTTGATTGCACGATTTTAGAGAGACGCATGTTGCATTTTTATTGACTAATTTTGAAATTGGAAAACTTTGATAATAATCTTTATTTTTGGTTAAAAATATTTTTTATTGTTATAATAAATAAACAATAACAGAAAATCGATATTGTTTTTTGCAGATTATTTTTTACCGAGTATGGAACTGATAAAACAAGGAATTCTCGTCGTTTTTATTGTTGGGTTTCAGTTGGCAACATGTGTACGATATCCGGTAAGTTTTATATATTTATTTTATAGAAATAAATATTTTTTAGTGCATGAATATTCATGAAATGAATAGAGAGAATGTTTACTTCTGAAAATGTTCTTTCAATTTTGTAATATCAGCACGCAATTTCATTTTTAAAGCTAGTTTTAATATCTACAGAAAACGTTGTTTATAAAAACTGTGTAATTTATATGATCTTTAAAACGTAATTATTAAGGCGTATTTGAGATCAATACACAAATAATAATATTATTTACGAGCTTTCAAAGCTATATTTGCGTAAATTCTAATGTACTATTATGAAACTTTTGTGGGTGTGCTATCTATAATTAATGAATTATATATCATTTGAATAGTGTTTAAAAAATTACACGTACAAAAACTGCGCAAGTCTTTTATAAATCAACAAAAGAAGATACTATGACGCGCGCGCATCCCTAAAATAATCTGGCGCTTTCATTGCTCTAGTAGTATTTGGCCGAGCAATGATGAATTTGCATAAGAAACAACCGCTCACTCAGCTACGCAATGCTTACACAAGAAAATTCAAGACTCAAATAAGCACGTATACGCGCTCCGCGTGGTTAACTTGTTCCACTCGTCAAGATAATAACTCAAAATCTGCACCCATCGCAACTTATTTTCACTTCTTACAAAAAAAAAGAAAATTTCACTTTTAATCAGTACGCACTGGCGCTCGTACAGATAGCGGGCACTTTGGGCAACTTGCGTATTAGAATTACGCAGGCAAAATGCGGGTCAAAATTGAGCCAGATTTACGGGCGGCTTCTGAAATTTAAAGGTTTTCTCGGGTATATTCAAATAAGCGTGCGCCCAGTTTGTCCCGTAAATATTTATCGCAAAACGGGACATAATTGACAATCGTTTTAGGAGAGTTCAATGGATCCATAAAACGACAAATTCTATGAAACTTCCAAACATCTTATGACGTGACCACAAAAACATACGCCTCAATTATTCAAAATTTTTCCAAGAGTTGGAATCAATGAAAAAAAGTAATCATGTATATTATTCAAAAAACATTTAAGTATATGAAATTATTCAAACAAGAATAATTTTGTGGTAACAGTAATTAAAAGCGTTTAAGGAGTCGTATATACTTTTTGCAATAATTTAAAATCATAATGGATGATTCATTTTAGCGCCTGGCAGTGATATTTTTACCTTATGCTTTGACTTCATAAATTATATTTACGATCAGTGCGGAGAGGAAGGAAAGAAAGAGGGGCAATAAACAGTGTAATAACTATACAGGCTGCCGCGGCTCTTTTTGTTTTTCTTTACAAAAGGCGCGCGCGACTACATTGCGCTTACGCAAGACTTCCCTTTAAATACTAGTCGAGCTGTTATTAAACTTTCTAACTTTGCGAATAATTCGCCTTTTTCGCCCGCGCGATAAATCAGTCGTTCGACATTTTTTTTTATATCACCCTGAGCGTAGGAAGTAAAGTTGGTCATAAATATTCAATTTAAATTTGCGTACTTTGTGATGATATTCGAAGAGAACCTTTCGAGTCGCCTTTATCTTATCTTGTCTAGAGTGCCTTTAAAAATAAATGAAGGTGTCGTGTAAAAACTCTTGTCACATAATATAGTATAACTGAATAGTAATTGCTATTAATTAAATTAAACTATCAGTTCTGAGTTAAATAGTACATTACAAACTAAATGATTAAATTTTTAAAGCCCTATTCAATTTGCTAAATAGACTATGTTTATTAAAAGAACTGATAAAATTACGCATCATTGTTTTTAGAAGCATATCATCCTTATTTTTTAAGATGAATAATATTTCAAGTGTGAGTGTTTGTATATTATTTTCATTATTTGCACACGAAAAGTTTAATGATTAGATCTTTTCAAATCAACAGTAAAATATATCAAAGTATCAAAATATCGCCTTAGATACTTATCATCATAATGAGATTTTACTACGTACTTGATTATTTCAATGAAACGCAGCGACCTACGGATAATTTTATCCGCTTCAATAGTTATAATTCTATATTAACCTCGTTTATTACTTAAACTATCAATTCTGTTAAAAGCTAAAAATTGTCTGTAGTCTAGAGATCAAAATCGAAGTTTTAAAGCACATACTAGCAACGTATGATTTAAGCGTAACACGACTAATTTCGTTTAATAAATAACTAATCAATCTATAATTACAATTTATATCATTCAACACCCATTTCAGCGAGAATTCGGTTTCGATTATCCGTACGGGGTAACCGGGACAGTGGAAAGCGAGAGCTGTTGTCATTGCAAGTTTAATGACACAGCTTACATGAACGTAGCCTGCGGCAGGCTCACCTCCTTCATGACCATGCTGCAAAATCTCATGATGGCGAGGTGCGACATTTCAGACCCATGCAGGCGAGCCGGAACTTCAGTCGTGCCCAGCGAGGAATGGTAGGCGTTATTTTCTTTAAGATAACGAATCGATCACACTGCGAGCAGTTACGTAATATTTAAAATGTTTCTTGCAGGTTCGACTTCATTATTGTAGGCGCGGGTGTCGCTGGTCCAGTGATAGCAAAAAGGCTAAGCGACTATCGTTGGTGGCGAGTGCTGCTGGTGGAGGCCGGCCCGGAAGAGCCGAGTCTCACCGCTATTCCTGGATTAGCGTTCAATGCTATAAATTCCTCGCTCGACTGGCGGTATATGACGGAGCCTACTGAGCCTCATCCAACTGCTTGTATTGGTAATTATTTTTTTATTTGTAGTTTTTAAATTCTTTTGATTTATTTATTTTATATTTATTTTGATCTTAAAATATACATTTTGGAATAATTATTTTAAAGATTAAAATATTCTAAAAAATTAATTTTGCAGAGAGTGGAGGTAGATGCGCTTGGCCGCGTGGTAAGATGGTCTCAGGTACGGGTGGCATGTACGGTATGATGTACGTGCGCGGTCATCCTTCTATCTTTGACGAGTGGGAACGTCTGGGTAATCCTGGTTGGTCTTTCGCTGATGTTGAGAAATACTTTGAACGTGCAGAAAATCCGATCAATCCAAAGTTCAAACAGATGAAAACCTTCCGAAAGCTGAATTCAGGCGGACCCATGACGATTGATCTCTTTTCTCACAAACCAACCTTCGCCGAAGAGATGCTCAAGGCGGCGAGTGAGCTTGGTTATAAAACCTCAGATCTACACGGTAACGAACACACTGGGTTCATGGTGGCACCGATGCTTACAGAGAACGGTTTAAGAGGCACTACTTCAAGGTATATTGTAATTCTTATATTTGTGATGACAAAGTTGAGGTAGTATTAACTTAAGATCTTTTGTTCTTGATATTTCAGATATTATCTGAGACCCTCAGCTAAGCAATCGAATCTTTACGTGTTGACGAATGCTCACGTAACGAAAGTAATTACAGCTCAATGGAACAAACGAGCTACTGGTATAGAGCTCATCGACAAAGAGGGCAGACTTCGTAAGTTGATGGCCAACAAGGAGGTGATTCTGACAGCTGGAGCTATTGGATCACCTCAGATTCTTCTTCAGTCAGGTATTGGACCAAAGAAGGATCTTGAAAAGCTCGACATACCTGTTGTTCTGGACTTGCCTGTTGGCCAAAATTTACAGAATCACGTATCCATAGGGATTAAGGTGAGCTTATAAATATGTTTATAACGTTTTATTTTTTTTGGTTTAACATAAAATATATTTTTACTCAATTTTATAATGATTTTGACATCTAGATGACAATCAAGGATGATCATTACGAGACCCTATCTCTGGACTCGGTTAACCAATTCATGTACAGTCGCAGTGGTCCAGTGGCCAGCACGGGTCTCACCCAGGTCACTGCCTTTCTAGAAAGCAGCTATACCAAACCCGGGATTCCCGATATTCAGGTCTTCTTTGATGGCTTCAGCTCAAGCTGCGTTCGAACAGGCCTTGATATCGAGTGCCCAGATGGTTCAATAGGCACCTGCCCTGATCGCCGTGAGATTGTAGCTAGACCAACAGCCGTAGTTACCAGAAGCCGTGGTTACCTCAAGCTTAGGTCGAAGAATCCTCTAGACCATCCGCTCCTCTATCCCAATTATTTTACCAATGAGACTGATCTGAACATTCTCGTGGAAGGCATAAAGAAGGTTATCGAACTCACCAAGACCAAGACCATGAAAAAGTGGGATATGAGACTTGAAACGAAACAACATCCTTGGTGCTCGAGGTAAGTTTATTTATATATTTTAAAATATAAATCTTCATCTTACTTGATTCGGTGATGAAAAAATTGATTAAATCTAATACAAACTTCTATGAACATTAACTTCATTTATTATAGACTAAAACGGAATTAAAAACCACAAAATTCGCAGTATTGAGTTTTTATTACTGATAGTGAAAATCAAATTAACTAGAAATAATATGCAAGCACTAAAAGTAATACTTGTTTGATAATGTCAAAGAAGCCAGTTGACATAATAAACAAAAAAGTAACTGCTACAAAGTATTATATTTATCTATCTTTTTATAGTCGAATTGCACAGGGCTATTAAGATCTGAATTAAACTCATAAAAGTTGTGATACAATTTCTTGAATCTATTTACTTCCTGACATTGAGGAAGTACAATGTTACGTGAATTAAATGTATATAGATATTATTTTATTGCAAGAAATTGTTACATTTGAAATTATCAAGGAACCGTAATGAAATCTTCATCAAATCTAATTACATCCTATTCTTTATATTAAAACGACATGATTCATAAAAAAATTTATTGCTGTATAATTAAATGTATAAAATTATTTTCTGTTTTTATAAAATTAAGAAAAGGAACAGTTATTTACATTAAAAATTTCAATGAAACCTAGCTTGAATTTTATCCAGCTATAAAACTACAAACGTAGTTATCTAAAATATACATTAATTTTGTGTTTAATTTGCTTTAAATGTGATTAAGTATATGTAAAATAATACACAAAAAGGATGTTTTTACAATACAATAAATACATATACATATTATAAAATTTCATCTTTATTTTATTTTCAATTTATATACAAAAAACAAAAATCATTAACTTTGTTTAAAGTATTTACTACACAACTCCAAAAAAAAACTGCAAATACGCAAATGCATTTGTTTTTAAGATATCACTTCGGCACGGATACATACTGGAAATGCCTGATCCGCGCGCAAACCGGTCCTGAGAATCACCAGGCGGGCACTTGTCGCATGGGTCCAAAAGACGATCCCAGCTCAGTGGTGGATCATGAGCTGCGTGTCCACGGTATACCCAATCTCCGAGTCGCCGACGCTTCAATTTTCCCTGTAAACACGAATGCCAACCCGGCGGCGCCAATCGTTATGGTGGCTGAGAAGGCATCAGATATGATCTACAAATACTGGATGAGTAGGCAGAAAGACATGGTCCCCACAGAGTAGGCGAATTTTTTTAAGTTCATTTAGTGACGTGTGAATGGTTAGAAATGTGGGTGGACGCTATTTTTTCTATGAAGAGTAGACTCTTGTACAAAGAGCGTTAATATAAGAGTTTGGCAAGTTTAGAGTAATCATTCGTTTAGAAAATATCAATGTTTAATCGTTTAGTGGTTGACTGCGTGTTCTTGATGTTTTGAACTTTTATATTGCTTTGAAAAGATTTCGTTTGACCTAAATAATTTTATAGCTATGAGAAGGTTAATTATCATTAACTAGTGGCCAATTTTATTTTACGTAAGGGTATGAATTTGTATTCAATATTGCTTTTACTAAACAGAAATTTTTCTGTTTCTTTTTTAAAACTCTGTCACGCATAAATGTATGCTCGTCGCTGTATGTATTATATACATTTTTATACTTTATTGTGTTTATACAATTATAAATGTTTGCAAAGATGACAATTGCTGTAGTTTTATTTTCTGCGATCTAGTTTTGTGATATTTTAAGTATTAGTTTCTCACATTACTTCAGATAACAACGTGCTTTAATAAAAATATTATAATTTATATGATTATACCATAGAAAGCTAAAAAAAGTGATTTTAAGAAATATTAAAATGTTCTTTTGACAACAATATATTAAGAACATGTTAATATTTGTTAAGAATAAATTAATTCATTAATGTTTAATTGATTTATATTTTATTAGTTTTTGTTTAAGTAGTATGGTAAAATTCAATTATGAATCTAAGTGTATTATTTTGAACTATGACAAAATATGTATTTCCTTACTATATTAAAAGTACTTAAATATTTGTGTAGCTGCGTATTAAAACTTTAATATGTTTCCTGTTCCACGAATGGAATATGAAATGAATAAATATAAGAATGTTAAGCATTTTAAAGCAAGAAATTGAATTCTCTTTCATTTTTCAAACCTCATTTTAAAGAAATGCCATTGCTACTTATTATTTACACATTCAGTCACGAAATATATTCACATGGTAATTTAGAATCATTATCCTGTTCAAATAATGCGATTCTCCGATAACGCAAACAATTGTGGGTTCCAACAAAAATAAACTTAAAAAAAACGTTTTTAAGGACTGATGGTTTTATTGCAAAACACAAAAACAATATAATTAAATTTTGTTGAGTTCTTTCAAGACACAATGTACTAATGTACTAATTTGGCCATGCTTTTAAAATTTAATTTAGCATTAATATTTTCTTTTTGTCCAATTAATATTTATTTGAATTATTTATTAATACAGACTTTGATTTATTTTACAATCAATAGAGCACACCTTTAAAACCAGTATAACGATATCTAACCATATCTTTTTTATAAAACTTTCGTCCTCAAATCACTCAAAAACGTAAAGATAAATTATACACAAAATGTAATTCTATCCGAATCACTATATTTTCTATCACTCGTAAGCTTATCCAATATCAAAATAAACAATTAGGTAAGTGAAAGAGACTCTGTTGATCAAAATAAACAAGCCGTTCTAGCGCGATGCTACCGCTTAATAATTTTTCAAACTAAGTCGATTTGAATTTCGTATTGCGCCGCTGTGGAAATACTAGTAACCGCCGAGCGGCTTTTTTAATTTTTGCGACAACACCGGAGTCGAATGAAGAAGGTCGCGGTGATTTCAGAAGCACGCAAGAAACCGGAGAGTCGTACTTGTCGAGCGTAACAAGTCAGTCGCCCTATTGTAAAACATTCTTTAGCCGATGAATACGTTTCAGGGGGTGGGGGCGCGATAGCACGTCAAGAAGTATTGCCGGTTTTCTTACGCTTTAGTCGAGCCCACACGCGTCACTGTGCAAGACGTTTAAGGTGATAATAAGAGTACACAGTTCGGTGTTGCTTCGAGCTTGCAGGTATGTTTGATCGTACAATTAGTTTGATTGATTTAATTAATAAAATTGATGAGGCTTAATTTTAATACAAGAATGAGACGAATATTCTAACTTTAATTACATTATAGAAATAATATTTTTTAAGTTATTTAAATTGTATTAATTTGGTTTATTTTATTAATACACTTTTAAATAATAAATCTAATAATAATACTAATAATAATCGATTTTGAATAAGCAAATACAGATTGCATTTTTATATTTATTTATTTTTTTTAGTATTGATAATATTTAAATTTATAATTTCCAAGAATATATGAGTTACTCATATTAATTTTTGAAACTTACTAAAGTATATGTAAAGTAATTTTTGGATTAAACTAAAAGAATCGTTTCGATTTTTATTAAAGTCCTTCTTATTGTTAGCAGCACATTATCGGTATTTAAGTTATTTGAACTTTAATCTAGAATAAATTCGATCCAAAACTCAATAACAAAGATAAGAAAATACTATTTAATCTGGTCACAACCTGATGATATCTCAGTTCAAATATAAATCGCATTTCTAGAGAGAAGCTTTGCAATGGATGCGTGTATCGCAGAAACGTGCTCCGTGGCAGCAAGTGGTACATCCGCCTTCATATTCACCCAACTGATTCAGACTTTATTGGCAGCCCAATGTTCCTTAAAAAATCAACAAGATTACCCGGTCGATCGTACCGCCGATGTGCTGGCAAATAACCTGGACTTTGATTTCGTGGTAGTGGGCGGAGGCGCAGCCGGCTCGGCTGTGGCTAGTCGGCTCAGCGAAATCGCTGACTGGCGGGTGCTTCTAATAGAAAGAGGTAGAGATCCTTCACCTACGAGCGATATTCCTGCCCTAGTGTTAATGCTGCAAGGCACAGATGAAGACTACCAATATAAGGTTGAGCCAGACGAACGTTACTGTCAAGGGCAGCATGGACGTCAGTGTACCTGGGCAAAGGGCAAAGCACTTGGTGGTAGTTCGGTCATCAATGCCATGCTGCACGTACGTGGCAACGATCGTGACTTCGATCAATGGGCTGAGATGGGCAACGATGGCTGGGCATTTAAGGATGTACTGCCATACTTTCGCAAATTTGAAAATTATCATCCGGATATATTGGCAGAACATGGCAACGAGTTGTTTGGCACCGGGGGTCCGCTTTCTTTAAAGCGCTTCAATTACTCAGAGACCGAATTACATAACATATTATTCGGTGCTATCGAGGAGGTGGGTTTACCGATCATAGATATATTGAACAAAGATCGCTACGTTGGTTATACGAAAGCTTTTGGAGCAATCGACAATGGTGTCAGACAGAACGATGCAAAGGCATATCTGAACCCAATAAAAAATAGAAAAAATCTTTACATTATCAAAGAAGCTAGAGTAGATTCTTTGATATTTGATAGAAAGAAAGCTTCTGGTGTTAAAGTTACTTTAAAAGATGGTCGAAAGATCAACATAAAAGCTTCTAAAGAGATTATACTTTCAGCTGGAAGTATTGCCACACCGCAAATACTCATGCTTTCTGGAATCGGACCAAAGAATGAACTTGAAAAGCACAAGATCAAAGTGGTCGCTGATCTTCCCGTGGGTAAAAATCTGCAAGATCATATTCTTTGGCTAGGAGTTTTATTAACATATGTCAACCAGACCGCGGTTCCGGTTTCGTCGACTTTCAAAGAGGATTTCGCGTATGATTATCTTATGCATCGTAAAGGGGAATTGGCTTCTATTGGTGGTATTGATCTGCTTGGCTTCATCAACACTAAAGATCCAGCCGCAAAGTATCCTAATATTGAATTTCATCATTCCCAAATACCTCAAAATCAATGGTTCAAAGTTGAAGCAGTGGCAAATTCTTTCAAGCTTACGGATGAAATAAAAGCGGCAATGGTAAAGCTTAATCAAGAAGGCGAATTAATTGTTAAATCTCCAGTTTTACTGAATCCTCTAAGCAGTGGGCATCTAAAGCTTAGAAGCACCGACCCCGAAGATCAGATTGCGATCCACGCCAATTACTTTGATGTACAAGAGGATGTAGACACAATGTTCGAAGCCTTGGATCACGTTCGTTCTTTGTTAAATACAGAAACGTTTAAAAAATTTGGCCTTAAACTACGACGTCTTGAGATCCCAGATTGTGCAAAGTTTGCGACAGAATCAAAAGATTACTGGGAATGTAATTTGAGATCTACGGCAGGCACAGTATATCACCCCGTTGGAACTTGTAAAATGGGACCAGTTGGTAGCAGTGATTCAGTAGTAGGACCTGATTTAAAGGTACATGGTATAAAAGGTTTGCGAGTGATCGATGCTTCTGTGATGCCAAAGATTACATCTGGTAATACTCATGCACCGACTTTGATGATTGCAGAAAAGGGTGCAGATTTGATAAAAAAAGAATGGCTTGGTAAAGATGAACTTTAAATCTATGTCAATTATTATTCGACATTATTATTTAAAAAAAAATCTTTTAAAGTTTTATCTATTGATAATAGTTTTGTTAAGAAAAACATTTTGTTGCATTACTATATGCTTATGTATTTAAATAATTGAAATTATAAAAAGTTTTTAAATACAATTGTTAGTTGAATATCTTTGTTTGTATTTATACGTTTTTATCATATAGTATGATAGTTTCAAAAGTACTCATAGGTATATCTCTATAACGCATTAAACATATCAACAGTTATTTCCTAATTATATACTAATTTTAATACTTTTGCGAAATGCCACAGTTGTATGATTTTTAAATTCTTTCTGATTTACTGCATTTATTATGCCTTTGATCGGTAGCAATGGCTAGATTAGACACATTCGAATACTAATAAGGTATGCAAATAGAGTAACTAGACGGGTCCTACCACATTTCCTCAAGAAAACCAGAACATTAAATATAATTCAATGATGAAAAATTGTAAAATTATCGATTCATATACGGGAATTATCAAAACCTGTATAATAATAGTATGTTTTGAGTTTTCAAAAGAAGTTTTTTAATCGCGCTTTGCCAATTCGATTTTTTGTAATAGTAACGAATGTACTATATCGATATTATTATAACATTATTCAAAAAATATGTTATGCTTGTATTTATGTGTATTTAAATAATAATAAAAAATTAAAAGAGTCAAGAATTAATGTATAAATTCATGTATAACTAACCAATAACCACTTTCATATCCTCAAATCGTTATCTTATTATAAACGAGTCAGGAATACAATCGAAGAATCACTGAAAAAAAAAGATCCGTAAGTTTACGCGGTCTCAATTAAAATTGCATCAATGAGGGCGAGCGATAAATCAGATTTTTTACGACGTCAGCACCACACCCGTCTAACGAAAGCAAGCAGTTCGCGAATCGAATTGCAGACGCCGGCCAGCAATACATAATGCTCAGGCAGGCCGGGCAAAACACGCGTATACGCTTGAAACGATATTGCGTTAGCGCGCTACAGTTTTCCGTAATTAAATGCCGTACAATCCATCTCAATCTTACGGATTTTCGTCTATTGCCAAGGAAACGACCGACTCTCTCAGCCCGAAGACTCGAATCTTGGCCTTTCTACACCGAGAGCGAAAGAGTAATTGAACGTTAGCTTGCGCCGGCGCAACTGTTTTTCATTATCCTTTCTTTCAGCAGGGTTATACGACCGCGAGGCGCGCTTTTACGAGTCGTCCGTCGCGATATTGACACTCGGGCGAGAGCAGGAGAAAAGAAGACAATGCTGGAAGCGCCCGGCCGTGGAACGTTCGCGGCTGTCCCGCGAATAGCTCGGATTTATGTGTCTTTTTTCTGGCTTTTAAAGGTAGCCGCTGCGGAGGATTGGAGAAAAATGCCGGAAGGTGAAACGGACAAGTCGTAAAGTGCAGGAGCAGCGAAATCGTCGCACGGCCGAGGAATATTACGCTCGCGGAGACTGACTTATTGTTAGAGAGGGCCGGGACTTGCAATTAGAGATGCATTAAAAATAAAATTAATGGCTTTCAGTAGTCACAAGAAACTTTAAAACGATAGTAAACCGATCGCTCTGAAAAGCCAGGAAAATTAATTTGTGTAGCGAATTAACGAGCGATTTTACAGTAGTGTAAGATCAATTAGATAAGGTAACGAGTGTGGGTAATGCGCGATATATCTGTCGATTGTAGAGTGTGGTTTTTCAAACATAATGTGCGTTAAACATAATCTATTTGAAAGGCAATATTTTGGGGGCGTTGATAATTCAGAGATGTATAATTAAAGGAAAATTATATTATTGACACGTTTTGGAACCTTTATGAATTAGAATTTTCGGACCATCTCTGTTAATGTATAAAAAAGTCTAAATAGATTTTGTTATTTATTTTATATGGAATATTTCAATTTAATCAGATAAAATTACGTAAAAAGTTTTCACTCTTTGAAACTAGGAAAGTAAATAAAACTGTAGAAAGAAAATTACGTTTTTAAAATAAAGTTAAAATTAAAAAGTTTATAAAGAATAAAAAAATACTATTACAAAAAGGTCATCAAAAAATATTTTACAGCCGGAAAATAAATATACATATTTTTAGATAAACATCAAAGCCTTTCACATCATTCTTAATGGGTTAATTACTGATGCAGCTTCAATTAAAAAACTACATTTGTAATTCTATGCAATCTTTCAATTACTTCAATTTGCTAATTGTTTCAGCTAAATACTATTATGAAAACATTGCAACTATTTTAAAATTTAGATATAATAGTAAATTTTACATAGGAATTTAAGTTGCCATGGTGAAAGGTTGTTAAATAAAATGTGTAGTCACGGTTGAAATAAATTCAAAATGGTCTTTTTTCATGTTTATTTTCTTAAATAGAAGCTGGTCAATGCGGAAATCCTAATAAAGCTGAATGTTAGATTATTAATTAACTCATTTAAAGTATACACTCTTCGAGAATCAAGTATAACTAGTGTGGATAGAATTTTCAATAGCAGAAATGATACAGTGTTCAATTTTAGCCTAGTTAAATCTAATTTTTATTAATTCATCATAAAAGTATCATTTTGGTTCATATAACATTCTCTTATCTACATTTCAACTTGGAATTACAAAATAGATTTTCTCAATGCAAAACGTATATATAAACGAGATATATATGTAATAAAAAGATACTTTGTTTACAAATTGGTTGCTGTAGATTGGTTAAGAGCCTTATTTCAATATAAACAAGATAAAGCAAAATTCAATCTTTCGAAAGATGGTAATGATTTAGAGCTACAGATTTCTACGTAGGTTTCTTAACATTAACATAAAAATAATTTACTCAAATAAATAATCTAATTACACTATTTATTTATTATTTTTTAAATTTGCGCAACAAATTTTTATTCTATTTGATTAGGAACTTCTAAGGTTTCAATGTTTTTATGCAAAACTACTTTCAAACACCTAGTGATATCACACCGGGAAACTCACATTTGAGCCGGTTCGAAAGTCGCTGCTCTAACGATAATAGTGTTGCTGTCGTATATTTTTTCTTTTTATTGTTAACTTCACCCTATGAGTTTGTTATTAGAATGGCATTTGCTGGGCTAGATGAAAACATTGATTTTTCAGTCAATTTGTAATTACGGTTTCTACTTCAACTTTCGATTATTTCAAAAATTCAAAAACGTAATGTAAAGTATAATGAGTACAGGAAATATTTCCACATATCTTAATTTATGTAATAATTAAATATTTTTGATTAAGTTAACTATTTTATTATAAATTATCTATCCAATTAAAATTCCATGGGAACAAGATTACGTGAGTACGGTAAATTTATAAAATTTTAGGTAATGCTAATTTAGGTTGGCGCGTAATACAGTTTTCTATCATTAATATTTTTTATGCACGAATATTTTTTTTAAATGTTTTTACGAACTAAATGTTTGACGTCAATATCATTTACCACCAATCGCACAAAAAGTATTAACACAGGCGAATAGTTTCGCAAAAATCAATTATTTCAATGACTAGCGGTATAATCTTTTAAATTTGACGGTACGGTGTAACGCTCCTTTTTATGTGAAGCAAAACATTTAAATAACACAGTAGTACTCTGCACTTATATTTTAAATCGTCTTGACTGATATGCAGTTGTATGGTGTAGTTTTCTAATCGTTTTATTTTTTATTACCAAACTGGAAATGTATATAAGGAATGCACAGGTTTTTACAGTACAAATTTTTGAGATACAAAAAAAAAATAAAAAAAATAAATCACCTCCACATTAATGTCAGGACAGACAGGATCGCCACATTAATGTCAGGACAGAAAAGTAACTTTGATATCTTGGCACTCGAAAGTCGTGTTTACGATTTGCATTTGACGGAAATTTTTTACAATCCACACGATACATAGCATACACAGAAACGTACAATAATTTGTATTGCCTAGAAATATCATCAAAACCACACTTAAATTGAAGTACAAAGTAAACATTGGAATCCAATTGTGAAACTTGAGCTAATATCAAGAGATAATTATGAGTTTCTATCATGCACCGTATGTCAAGGCGAAAATAGAAGTGCATTATACACAAAAACCGAGCATTAGAATGTTCTACCGAGTAATACTTAGAGAAAAAACAAGTTATATCTCCATTTGCGTTAATTTAGAAAGGAAGTAAGTCAGAAGGAAGGGCTGCTATAATTTACCATTTATTGCACTTTAACCAACTCGCACTGTGAAAATGGAAAACAAAATATTATTATTTAACAAGAAACAATCATGAGTCAGCGCCAATTGCAAAACTCCTATTTTAGGTTAAAAAATCAACAAATGCAATTCTAACTGCGTCCAGTCGAAGAAAAGCTGAGAGTAAATGACCACTTAAAATAATTCCATTGACCCGTAGACTATCAATAAAAAACAATACATTCGATCTACGTATAGAAAAAACTATAGAATAACCGGCAAATTTCTAGGTGTGAAATTCCCCATTCGCACAAAAAATCTAACAATATCTCGGACGTCTGTTCGACATGCACAGCTGTAAAAAAAGGAAACGTGCACAACTGCGAAAATCCGCGCGTGCAGCATGCAACCTTGACGTTTGGTCGGTTCTGCGCTGCTGTTCCCACCCGCGCCCGGCTTTTCGCGATATCGCTCGCGTAGCCGTTCCCCCCGTCGTCGAAGGATCGGGGCCCCTAAGGAGTCAGCCCCGCAGCAAGGCTCAGACCCATTCGCGTTCGAAACTTCGCCGCACCTCTGTCTGTTGGGTTACTAGTTCGCTGAGTTGCGATCATGCGTTAAGTGAAGGTGGTTAAGTCGATGGGCCGAGAAAAGGGCGCTAAAGATAAATTTAAAAATAACTTTAAAATTATTCTATCATATTTACAAAACTTTGGAAGTTAATTTTTTACGCTTTTGGTGATTTATTTAATTTTAATTAAGGAAGTGACTCGACTTTAAATAAGGGCGATGATAACACCTTTATGAAGACGTTCAGTGTGAAATTTCAAGATGATAAATAGTTGTGCTATTATTATGATTGTGCAGAAGAAATTATAGCATTTGATACAGGTATTAATAGTTTAACTCTATAATTATTAACATTTTTTATTGCAACAATATAAAAAAACAATTTATCAAAATTAAAAAATTTTATAGATAACAACATGTAGCACCTATTATAAATTAATTTTTTTTTTATTTTGATAAACTATTGGAAATTAAGGATTTTATTTTACATTTCATTATTGGATTATGCAATTATTGATTAATAATGTATTTCAAGATAAAAATTAACAATGCAAAATTAATATAAATTATTTTTTGAGTGTCTTGTATGTTTGATAAGAAAATAGCATTCCTTTAATAAATACCATTATCTCTATATTGTAATAATATAATTGTTATTCGGATTGTAAGAAAGTATCAATATACTACGCAATGGTGTTTGAAATAATGTTTACATGAAATTATTTTAAATGTGAAAATAACTACTTGTTTGATTTTATCATTTGAAGAAATGGAATACTAAGGAATGTTATTCTTGAAAAATTAAATTTTATTAACTATTTCGTTGGCGCGGAAACGACCGTTGTTTCGGAGATAATTCGCCATGAACAATCACCACACTTTTACCTTCGCTTCTGAGACAATTGTACTACCTACTCAATAGAATGAACAATTATATATTGATTATCTTACTGAATAATCAAGCGTAACGTAAAAAGAAAAGTATATTTTCATCAGGCATACTTATACTTTCATTTTTCTTTACGTGAATAAATATTTTTCTAAATTATACATAAGAAATAAATAAAGCACTTTTCCTCGCTCATTACTCTTTTAATCTAAAATATAATATATTCAATTTCATTACCAACTAAAGTATTTCATTATCAATGAAAGTAATCACGTTCACTTCCTTCCATTCTCACTATACTTCATATACTCTAATCATTCTCGCACGCTAAATTCCACAGCTTCGCACAACAAACAAAAAAACGTCAGATCCCTGTCCCTGTCTTGCAGTGAAAGGACCAAAAATCCTCTGTCGCGATGTCTTGGATACCGCCCAACCTAGCGGAGCTCTGTCCCGTCTATAGTCAGGTATCGACATGCCAACCACCCGCGCTTCTGTTTCTAAGCTTCCTTACAAGCTACTTTGGCCACTCCATCGATGACGGATTTAGCTATCCCAGCTCTCGGCCATTTACGTCCATACGTGGCAGAAGCAGGTACCCAATTACTACAACCACAACAGCGTCTACGACAACGTTAGTGAATAACCTGATCAGCAAGCTCCAGTCGCGAAGCTTTGATTACTATAATGGTGTACCCAACTATTATGGAGACTATAATTCCTTAGGTGATACTGAGGTAAGAAGTTAATTCTAGTGTACGGGTTATTGCTTTTGAGAAATTTTAAAGAGATTTATGGTAATTAAAATACTTTTATGAAAATGAAACAGTGTAAAAAATTGCACGTTTGACTAATGACATATTCCCAAAAATAACTAAAATAAAAACTCTTATTAAAATTCCAGCCGAAATCATACTACGATTATGATCCATTACTGCATTACAACGTGGACTTTGGCAAGCGTACGAAGCCTAAGATGCGCGACCGTTTCAATGGACTGAACTCCTTCTTTCCTTACTCTAGCAGTCCTTTACCGCTCACAACTACGTCTCCTGGTGATCTAACAACAAGTCTTTTCCGCTCGTCATCACTGACCACAACAAGTCTGAGCCCGGTTTTCCGTCACAGTGTACATCAAGCTTCAGCCACTTTTCCACGGTACACCACCGAACCACCTATCGTGGACTACTATTATGGTGTGCCGATTCGGCGTCACACATCACCCGCGCTCTATGATGAAGAGCCGCCCTATTCAGAGACGAGACGCGATGGTGGTTTCGTGCCTATTTCGGTGGATCAAAATTTGAAGCTGGACGATTATGAAGACGATGATGGAACGCCACCGGCTCAGGCCATCTTCCCCGAGCCAACTGGTTTTCTACCGGAGGAATATGATTTTATTGTGGTTGGGGCTGGCTCGGCAGGCTGCGTCGTCGCTAATCGACTGAGTGAAATTTCTAATTGGAAGGTATTTATTTTCATTTAATTCTCAATAATGTGATGAAGGATACCTCGCATAACTAATTATAGACTTAGATTTTGTTAGAATATGATAAAATTAAAAATAGGTTATATAATGTTATTTATAAAAGAATTTTTACAAAAAAAAAATATTGTACTAACAACAAGACACGTTGCATCAAAACAAAAAATTATGATTCAACACCTTAAAAATTATAGCGATGTTGAACATTTTAGGGAAAGTATTTTAGGCAATTGCTACAATTTACATTTTGCTGCGCCGTAATTTTTCGGGTAGTTGATTGCACTGTAATTTTTCTGGAAAATTTTTACCGTATACAAATGTAATTAGAAAATCTTTATTAAAGATTAAGAACTGCAAAAATTAATAAACTAGAAAAAGAAATTATTTTTTTTTTAATACTTGCATGAAAAAGGCTTTTTTTCGTGCATCAGAAATGAATGGAAAGTTAAATATTTCTATGCAGCGGAAAAGAAAAATTTCAAATTTTTTTTTTAAATTCGAAAATTTTGAAAATTTTATTTAAAAAAGCAAAGTGTTTAACAAGGGAGGGAGTGCCTTTTTCAGATTCGGATGATGTTTTTAGCACTCGTGTCCGTCTCAAGGGCCGAAGGCGCCGTCGACTCTCACTCGTGATCAAAAATCATCCTCGCTAGAAAAAGCAAACTTTCCTTCTTAGTTGAACAATATACTATTGAATTTATATAGAAAGGATTTTAGTTTACAGACCAATAAAAGAAATATAACTTAACGTTATTACTGATTTCGTTTCACGGGCATTACACTCAAATGCTTCACATTACAATAGTCAGAAACTACGCTGGCATAAAATTGAACTTAAAGTTTATTACCTGCTAAGTATTAACTCATAAATCTCAAATGTAGGCAGTCAGCAAGTAAATTTTTATTTTGCACGTTTACTCATTTTTTATATCTACTTCATTGAATATTCTTGCAAATCTTCCAACCGGAACCAAAACGATTTTGTGGTTAAATAACCATAGTCGAAATTGATGTCAAACGAGTTTAGGCAAAAAATGCACCGCAATTTTTTTAAGGAAATTCATTAGAAAGTTATGAATTATAACCATAATTAAAATGAACTTCTCTCCTTTAATCCGAGCATGTAAAAAAGGCAAACAAGAAATCATCTGTGTTTAGCCGCAGTTAACGCGTTTCCACAAATTACCTCGACTTGCTGTAAAAAATAAATAATAAAAATAACGAATTTTAAACCGCCAATTAAAATTAATCAGCGGCTGTAACAACGTATCATCACACTATTAATTACCTTTTACCTTTTATTTATATAAAAACTCATTGAGCATTCCAATCTCCGCTATCCGCGCGCTGAAGTAATTAACCGCTCGGAAACTAGCCGAGTAAATAAAAGAAAAAAAAATAACATCAGTAATCGTTACCAACTTACGTAAAGTACCCCATAATAAAGAGATAATCGCTTTCATCTCGCTTTTGCCGCCACGCAGGAGGAAGCAGCGGCGCACGCGCGCGAATCAATTATCGAAATCTTGCTTGAATTTCCAAAACGAAATGCCGATTTCCTCGTGTGTGTGTGACTTTAAGCTCTGGCTACTTACTACCCACGCGAACGCACTCGACTTTCACGTTGCCAGCGAGCGCGGGCTAGCCGGGTTTGATACGATACAGATCGAACACGCGCGTGATTTGCAATTCCAGCGTCAAAGCTCGGCGAGCACGCGCGCGCTCGCACGATTGAGTTGGAAATGGTTTATGGAGTGCACCGAGGAAAAAGAGCGGCGCTGCGGATGAGGAATGTTGGGTTGCGTGTGGTTGAAAAAAATTGACATTGAAGAATGCCGCTGCAGGTTCAAGGGAGCTGAGAGTTTTGCGGTATGGACCGTTAATGAGGAGATTGTTGTTTGTGTGTTGTTAATTAATTATGGCTTGATTACTGTTGTCACGATTGGTTAAGTGCTGATGTTTGCTAAAAATGCCTATGGAATTGGTCTAGCGTATAACAGAAATTGTTTTGTTATGTTTCTTGTGGGTAAAGTAATAAACGGATATGAATGTGCCAACTTTACGGGAATCTTAATTGATACTGTCACTTTTTGGTCTTAATACTAGTAAAACTTACTGTAATTATTATTTTAAAAAAGCCGCTGAACTAAACAATATTGTAAAATAATAATTACATACTATTATGAGTATATATACATATATGTGTTAGCGTGTGCATGTGTTTATAATTATATTTACAAAATAGTTTTCAGTATAATTTTTAGGTTATTATTTTCATATTCGTAATAGGGCGATCGTCATGTGATCACCTTTTTTATTACCAGTCAATCAAATGCGATTGCAAATAACTTTATAATGACAATTTTATTAAAACAATTTTATTAATAGTTGATTTTTAATTAAATAAATAATAAATAATTCATGTAAGATTAAGATACATGTTAGAATATGACGCAGTTGCAGTGCATAAGAAGCGCATTTAAAAGATTCAATAAAGTTACAAATTCAATTCTACTTGTTACTTAATTTTAAAAAGGTATAAAATCAAATTATAAGGCTTGCAACATGTAACATGAATTTTATACCATAATAAAATAATATAAAATAAGCCTTTACGTAAACAGTGACGGTGCAAAAACTTCCGTTAAATCAGATCCTGGGAAAAATTTGTTTTTTTATTTCACTACATTTCAAGGTTAAGCGTGTAATTAATAAATTTTTTATTTTCGAAGTGAATGACTTTAAGTAGAAATGCAGTATATTTATATATTCTATTTATTTGACTATAAAACCGGGTTACTCTGTATGTGGAAAGAACTATTTCAGCGAAACTTGTAATCTTATTTGTGCACAGCGAATGTGAACGTCGAAAACCGTTTTGATGTTTATACATGGCGGGGCTGAAATTACCAATGATTCATGAGTGTTTGGTTTGTGTATCCTTATCTACTTATAGTATAATCTAAAAGTCAATTTTTGATTACCTAAAGTGAAAGGAAAACGTTTTTTAGGGTTATTAGAAACATTTTATTTATTGGAAAAGCGATTTTACCGGAAATTTTAATCTTTTTTCATTTTTCATTCGCATCTATACTTTTTAAGCTAATATTCTTCCGATAGATTGCTTCTACACACAAATAAATCTTAGCTACAACACATAGTAAATTGTCTTAGCCACATAACCTTAATACGTAAGTCACCGCAACGTAACAACCCAGCTACTTGTAAATTTTTTCCTCGGTCTTAAACAATCCATTTAACATCAGCGCTTATCATCAAAATAATTGAAAAAATGCAAAGGCCACTTATGAATTCGAAAAGCCGTCTAACCGAGCCGAGCCGGCCGCGTAAAATATTCAGGCGTAAAAATCGACGCTTCTCGATAAACCGGAACATGCAAATTCCTTCCCGTTGTGAAAATTATACACGCACGCTCGCCGGTGCGCAGTTGCACGAAATAAAAAAAAGTGAACGGCCTGGTGTGTTACGCGACCACACCCGTGCGAAATCGCGCTCTCGCCGCGACACTCACAAATTATTCTTCGCTAAACCTGTGGATTCGAACGCACGTGCTCGTAAGCAGCTGATTCTCGTTATTTTTCGATTGACCATGAGAATGATTGGTTGTTGAGGGCAATTTGTTTCGTTGACGAATGTGCATTTTTATGGGTGTTCTGAGAGCTTGATAAAATAGTATTTTCTTTTTCAAAAACATTCGATTTAGAGTTGATAAACAATTGTTCATTAATTAATGCATTACCTAAATATGATGTAACTATTGTTATTTAAGGTAATGATTTTAATTGGCTTGTCTATTTAGATAAATTTTTATTTTTGCGAAGGTATTGTTGCTAGAGGCCGGTATAGAAGAACCATTGGTGGCCGATGTGCCGGCGTTTGCGCCGGCTTTGCGAGGCAGCAATATTGACTGGAATTACAGGACCACACGGATGAGAAAGGGTTGCAGATCCAAAAAGGATGGAACTTGCGGCTGGGCACGTGGCAAAGTATGATGTCTTAAATAAATTTATCTTTTTTATTTGACAGTTGAAAAAAGTACAATAGTTAAAAAAATTAGAATTTTTACAAAAACTATAATGGTAATATTATATTAAAAAAATGAAATTTCGTATGCATGTTATATAATACTGAAGATTATGATGAAATCAGGATTCGATCGTCTTAAAGAAGTATATTATTAAAATAAGAATTCTAATTATCTACAATCTAGATATGAAGATTTAATTACTTTTCCTGAATATTTAACTTTGCTAACAATAATTAAAATCAGAATAAATACATACTTTGGTCTAAATGCAATATTTAAACTATAAATTTTATTACGATTGTTTAGCAATTTAAGAAAGCTATTGGAAAAATTACAGAAAACGAAAGTTCATATTTTCGTCTACTTACAAATAGCAAAGTGAACGGTCTTGACGAAATGAACAATACCAACCTGAAAAGTAAAAACATAAAAAAATTAATGACATAATACTTCAACGAAGTAGAAATTATAGCTTGTACTATTTTCTAAAACTAGTCAGTAAATTTATAACTTTGCAAATATTTATCTTACGAATTTCGACAACTGCGCGCAATAGTTTCAAAAAAAGCTTTCCCTGTGAGAAAGCAAAAATTTTCAAAGATAGGATCTTATTTGATTTATAGGTAATGGGTGGCTCAAGTGTATTGAATTACATGATGTATATACGTGCCAATCGTCGGGATTACGATAACTGGGCACGTATGGGCAACGTCGGCTGGAGTTACGAGGAAGTGCTGCCGTACTTTTTGAAGTCCGAAGATAACAGAGATCCCGAAGTAAGATTATGGATGTTAAACTTTTCAATTTGTCGGCATTTTCTTTTCACTTACGAAATTTGAAGTTATATTACAAAATAATAAGTATTACTCAATTCGAATTTCAAGTATTGTTCTTAGATAAAAATAAGTAGGCTAGAATACTATCTTCTTAAAAGTATCTCTTAACAAGTAGAAATCCGATTGAAAATGAATATTATTCGATAACCTTATTTAACATTTGAAAAGAAAATCCATATTAGAACAGTAGAGAAAGTTTCCAATTCTATAACGCATTTTACAGGTTGTTGAAAAAAATCCCTATTATCACAACGTAGGCGGATACCAGACAGTCGAGTGGTGGAAATACATGGATATCAATGCTCAAATTCTTATTAACGCCTGGCAGGAAATAGGTTATAATCTCATCGATGCCAATGCCGCAGAGCAGATCGGTGTTGTTCACATTCAAGCTACTGGAATCGATGGTGCTCGTCAAAGTACAAATGGGGCTTTCATTCGGCCCATTCGAAATAAGCGTCCAAACCTGACAATAGTAACGGAAGCACAAGTGACACGGGTTCTGATTAATCCTAAGACCAAAGTCGCTGAAGGCGTAGAGTACTATATGGCAAGCAGTGGCTTCGTAAAGACAGCCAAGGCTCGTAAGGAGGTAATAGTCAGCAGTGGAGCTATCAATTCCCCCAAGATACTTCAACTTTCAGGCATCGGACCAACCAAACTTCTTCGGCAGCATGGCATCAACGTTATTTACGACTCCGCGGTGGGTCGCAATCTTCATGACCATGTGACCACCGACGGTTTCGTCATTGTTGTGTCTAATGACACGGCTACAAGCAAGACGATCGAAGAGATTAAACAGGATGCCTTCCAGTGGTTGGACAGCCAGACTGGCCCATTGGCGGCGTTCGGCACGTTAGCCTGCAGCTCCTTTGCTCAGACACCCTTCGAAACTAGCCAGGATGTACCGGACATCCAGTATGCCTTCGACGGCATGAACGTTGAGGACTATGTAAGCGATCCTACCGAGTCGCCCGAAACGGCTGTCATGCCGTTGGCCTACTATAATGGCATTAATATCAGGCCAGTTCTACTAGCACCCAGGAGTCGTGGTTACGTCAGACTCAATAAGACTGATCCAGTCTTAGGTCCGCCTCTCATGAATCCACGATACTTCGAAGCTTTCCCCGACCTGGATGCCATGGTGGCAGGCATCAGGATAGCTCAGGATCTCTTCCAAACGAAGGCTTTCAGGGATCACGGATTAACATTACTGGATGTGCCGCTGCCAGCCTGCCGACAGCATAGATTCAACAGTCAGGAGTATTGGGCTTGTGTAGTCACCGAGTACACCTCGACCCTCTATCATCCAGTCGGTACATGTAAAATGGGTCCAAAAGGTGATCCTGAAGCTGTTGTCGATCCGAGATTAAAAGTGTACGGAGTCAAGGGATTAAGAGTTGTTGATGCATCGATCATGCCGGTTGTCGTGCGAGGTAACACTAACGCTCCTTCTATTATGATCGGAGAAAAGGCCAGTGACATGATCAAGGAAGATTGGCTACATTCTGGTGCTCTGTGAAGTGAAACACCGTTAATTGCTTTTTAACGATAAACGAACTCTTTATAAAGAGAGTTTAAGTAGAAAATATGTAAACTATAATGATTACAGATTCGAATGTAATAATTATAAAAAAAAATTACTGGTTTTATATCGTAAATTAAAAAGATAATTGTTGTGTTATCTGGTAATTGATTAATTAATAATATGAGAATTATTTTGGTGATAAAATGTCAAAGTTCTTATATCCAAACGGAAAACAATATTTTGTAATATTTATTAATTGCATCATTTTCCTTTTGTACAAACATAAAAATTTAAAGTATCTTTATCCATTCCCATCCTAAGTAGAAAACATAAGATCGCAGTCAATTGGAAAAACTTTTCCTTAGTCCGATGACTGCTAGATCTTCTTTGGAAATTAAATTTAATTAGTAGCAATTCACGTAGAGCAATAACTGTACATTGTTAAATTGGTCGATGAATCAATTATTAATATAGTCGCAACTAATCACTAAAAAATAGTTCAATTCTATTTAGTATTAAGTAAATTGTTCATCATTGTTAGCGTGCATGCTTATCACAATATAGTTAAATTATAATTTATAATTTTAAATTTGAGTTTTGTAAACCTATAATTGGTAAAATGAAACTGTAATAAATTTTTTTTATTGTGTACAATAAATGTTATGTTATATTATTTAATACAGTTATAGGGATATTGTTACATTCCTATGACTCCGTCATAATAATTAACTAATAAAAAATTGTCATAAAAATAAACTACCCTTTTATAACAGTATTTAAGAAATATTGGTTTTGAGTGGATAATGTAATAATAAAGATCTAATATAACGATAATTTTTTATAAACCACAATTTTACCTTTAATATAATTCACATGTTCCCACACCTTTTACCACTGTCATTATTTCTGATTATTGAATTTTGTATTACAAATATTAATTCTAAAATCATTACGTATATTCAAACCACAATACTCGATTATCAACATACGTCCGCCCAACGGTCATAAAAAGGTAGGTCCATTGTGTAAAATGCGAGTAAAGAACACAACGTATGCCAAGTTTTTGCGGCCACTGTAGTAAAAGTGAATGGCGCAGATTCTGTGTACGAACCCTCGTTTCACTACCACGCCTGACTAGCTAAGATAAACCAATGGATAAAGTGTGTCAGAAATAGATAAATGGTGTGACACAAATGGACGGAAAAATAAATGCCTGGTATGTGCAAGTAATAAAGGTGAGACGCTAATGTAACTAGTTTGGGAAAAGTCGCGATTATTGGTTATATCATAGATTATCCTGAATGCTTCCAATAAATTGCTATGCAAAGAGTAATTTCACGGCACTTTCAAGTATCGTGCGTGAGTTTCTAAAAGATAAGAAATATTTCCTACCGTTCTTTTATATTTACAAATAAATTTTAAACTGTAACAAATTCAAAAAGTATTTTTTAGTGTATATAATATTTTTAAAAATAAAAATAAAAATAAAAATAAAAATAAAAATAATGTTCTTTTCATAAACAACCCATATTTAGGGCAAGGTTAAACAATTGTTGGGGCAAAGTTGTTTACATATTTAAAATACAAAAAATAAGTATTTTTATAGGTTTACGTTGAATTTTAAATTCTGAGACATTTGATTAAAAAGAGAACTAAAAGACCTAATACATTTATTTGTGTATAATATTTTAAGCTGATAAAATAAATTTGCTTTTTTAGAATAAGATTTTTGAATTTTGTTTGCAATCGAAAGAGTTCAATCTTAAATTCAAATCAAATCTACAAAAAAGACATTAAAACTTATAATATACTTTTTATATTTAAACCTTATCTTCAAATTGCTTCAATTTTTTAAAAAACATTCTGAAAATGAATGAAAATTTTTAATTAAACATCAGTTGAATAATTTTTATATTTAATGTCACCATGTCGCAGCAGAGCATATTTCTATTTATAAAATATCTTTACTTTCCCTTCTCCTTAAAAAATCAAGCGGAAAATGATACTCAGACGCGAAACGTGCCCGAGCACTTAACGAGACTGCTGGGAAACCGGAGCACTCTTTTCGCAAGGGAGGCAGAAAACGTCTGTGATCGATTTCGATTGTCCGCTTTTGGACAGTTTGTAGTGCAAATGTCGGGTGAAAATCTCGGTGCCCTGTCATTTTAGTTTCTATTCTCTCTGCAAGACATAAATCAATAGTTATTTTGCATCTTTGCAATACAAGAATGGATAGAAAGAGCTTCAGACTATTTTTAGGGGCTGTATATCTAGAAATGCACTTAAATTTACATTGCTTGAAAGGTAGACTGAATTCGTAAGTTTCATTCATAGTAAGTGCTTTTAAACAACGCGACTTTCGCGTTTATAGGCTATTCCTGCTTACAATCAATAAGTTTTTTATAGACAAAAATTTCTTTTTACTAATTTTCTTAGATTTAAAAAATCTAGAAACATACAATCAAAAGATTACTAATAATAAACATTTAATATTCTTAAAAGTTGCTTTAAAATAAACATAAACGATGCGCCTGAGTATAGGCAACCATATGATCCTGCAAGTATATAGTAACACTGACTTCTTGAGTTGCTTATATCTTGAAACCGCGACGGTTAAGCTTTGTTATCGATGTAAGGTAAACAAAATATCAAACATTATCAGAAGATGATAAACTTTTCTACTTATCTTATTATGTTAATAATAAATTTTTTACTTTTATATTAAATAAACTATAACATTTTTTAAATAAATGTAAAAATTTCAAAGTTGATTACGGATTTTGAAAACTAAAGATGTATAAAGAATAAAAACATCTACATATATCTTAATCAAGTTTGGAAACTGTAAAATACACAAAAGTAATCGACTTCATAAATCAATATACAAGCAAGACTCTACGATTTATTTGTAATTATTGTCAATTAACTTTCTGTATACGAAATAATCTTATAAAGAAACTATTCAAAACACGTACGTATACCAATTTACAGATTATTTATTTTTCAAACGAACTCTAATTTCTTCAGCATTATGCAGTTAGACTTAATTAATCATTTATCAGATGATAGCTGCATTACATTACTAATAATAAAAGATATCTATTATTTTGATTATATATGATTACTAATCCTAATAGTAATCTTAATTTTTTCTAAACCGACAAAAAAAGAAAAAAAAATTGGGAATCAAATAAAGTACCTTGACATAGATAAAAAAGCTAATAAAAGCATTTCTTTTACACAGATTACGAAATTTTTCTAGAAAGTCGTATACTCAATAAAAGTACAACAGTAGCAAGCAAAAACTAACAATACTTATCCTCCATAACGAATCATAAAAAAAAATTGATCAAAAAGATGAGTAATGATGTAAGGCTTTATACGGATGATCGCGAGTTGCACAAGCATGACCAGATACACGAAAATGATGCTAACAATAATTATTGTTACCTCGCCCGATGATTAGATGAGTGATGATCGGCTGATTGACACCGAACTCCATTAGATTGTGCGTATTGCGTACTATGGTAGCACTCGTACGCATCATCGTGTGTACGTATTATTTCGAAAGCCGGATTCGGCAAAAAAAATATATGTGAAAAAATTGCTCTGGACACGAAGCTCTTATACGTTTCGCCAGTATATTTTGATTACAATATTATGTTCCTCATCTGCTACTTCGCAATAGTTCGCCGCGAGTGCAGAACCGTGACATTTAAAATTGCGATCTCGCGAATGGAAATTTTACTTTCCGTTCCATTCTATGTATGAGCACGCTACTCCGCTCTGACTATAAGGAAGTAATTCTTCATACTCCAGTTGAAACTGTGAATATTCAAGGCAGTTTGAGATTTAATAAATTACTATCCTCGAAAAAATTTGATTTTACATTAATTGTAATTTAAATTGAGAAAATCGATCCTTTTTTTGGAAAATTAAAAATGTGTATGTAAAAATTGATCTAAATTATATCACTTCGTCATAATGACACTTTAGAAAGTTAGAAGAAATAATAAAAACGTGAATCATAAATTATCTCAATCATAGCGTGACATAATTTTTAACCTTGATACATCACACGAGAGCAAAGAAATCATAGAACTATTTCCTTCGAGTAAATTCAACATGTACACCTTCTTAAAACTTCATCCTGTTTCAAATTTCACAAAATTTGCAAACGGTAGTATGCTGCTGCGAACCCAAGCATATGTACCTATTAGCTCAACTTAACCACGGATAAAAGCCGAATGAAATTCGAATGTAGCTGCGAGCGGAGAGCGGCGCGGAAACGCATTAAATCGTGCGTTTCACAAATTAAGGTAATCAAGATCGCACGTGTATGCACGCGATCTATTTAGCGCTTTCGTACGCCAGGCAATGTTTTTCTCGCAGGCCAATCTTTTTGTGAAGGTATGAAAGAGAGTCGATTAAAAGTCGATCAAAAGCAGTGCATGGGCGAGATGCACTGGCCGTCGGGTTTCAACAGCCTCTGCTAGGTGTGCAATCGGATTTTCACCAAAACGATGCAATTGTTGCCACGACGGGGGCACGCTGCTCTATATATTTTCCACGCTCTGCGATCATGGCGGCATCGGCTTTCTCGGGCCGTAGAAATGTTTTTATAGAGGCAATATCGTTATATTGAGAATTTTTAGAGCCTATTTATAGAATAACGTTTGCTGTTTCGCCTGTTGCTTCTGAGCTAAGTGATGAATAGTTGTGGGCGATATCAATTTATAGTCGTATGTGTAATAAAAGAGTTTCATGAAACCGATTGAAATTTTACATGTTAAATTCAGGAAAATCTTCATCTTATTATATATAGAATTTTTGTGTACATTTTTTACTAATTAGACATTACAGAAACAATATTGAAAATTTAAAGTTTAATGAAAGTTGAAGCATCGAATATCGACTTATTAATTGGTTATTGGATTTTTCAAAAAATATTTTAGTCTAAAAACTGCTCATCATAAGCTATGCAACAATTTAAGAAACACGACAAATTTTACACTGTAAATAGACAATTATTTCCGCAAATTTTCCCATAATAAGCGGAACGTTTCGGTTGAATTGGCAATGTACATCTAGATAAAAATTTCTGTATAAATACTAAGGTTGACTAACTATTAGTAAACATACATTGCAATATTGCTAAGGGAATTTTTCTGTAGATTTAGAAAAGCAGAATTCTCCTTGCTTATTGACATAACTTTATATTTACGAAATGTATTGAGATTTTTCGCTCCAGTTTAGGATAAAAGAAAGTGTGTGAAAATTGCTTATCTAAAGTTTTGTACAGAATTATTTATTAAAGAATTTTTTCATTAATTCATTGCCCTGCTTTTGAGCATAGCTTTTTTTATCAAAAATAAAGACTTAAAAAGTAGCACAAAAATGCAGTTTGTAATAAACTGAACTGGTTACACGTTGTTTCAAAACTATGCAATTAGTGAGCTGTTGACAAAATACGAAGTTGAACGCAAATTTAACGTTCATTATGCTTCGAAAAAGATTTTTATTGGCAGAATAAAATATATAGTACGTGCATAAATCATCAAAATGAAAAAAAATTAATCTGATGCATGTCATCGAAGAAATGGCCGTTAAAAATTCATGCAAAAGCCCGAGCGTTTAGTTATGTATCTTTTTTGCTTATTAGAGCTCTAAGACAGGATTGTATGACTAATGAACCTCGACGCGTAATGCAGAACTGTACATATTATATATACGCAAGTTGCATCAAACGCAAGATTGCATTAAAAAGCGTGACACGGTGAACCCGAAGAAAGTGAAACTAGAATATAGTCATATATAAACAGTCATAGTCTTAGACGAACTTTAAATACATACCTCTCAAACATTTTCGAAACGTTTAAATGAGATTTTGAAGAAATATCTTATTTGCATATATTATTCAAATATTTGCAAATTACTATTCTAACTGTAAATAGCATAATTGATTCTTACGTATGTCTCAAGTATCATTTCGATTGTTTAGATTCCTGTATGCAAGACGAAAAGTGTGTACTTAGTAATTTTTTGTTACAACAGTGTTCAATTACTTTTGTCTTACTCGCGCAACGAAGGAAGAGTAAGGTCACAGATAACTTTATAATTACCACCTAAAGTATAAATAAAATTTTGATTCGCTAGTCGATATTTTAACAAGATAAATATTCGATTCGCAAAGATTCGAGATATATGTAAACTTATTATAAGAAAACTTATTTTGAAAGGAATGCAAAGTATTTATATCAAAGTTTTATAAGTTTTTTTTATACTGTGAATAACATTTATCTTAAATTCTAGAACAGAGAAAGTAAGAAAATATTATCTAACAAGTATGTTTTTGTATTTTACGATCTATATTGTTTACGTTGGCAATAATTAAAAAGTTACATTGTAAATATATAATTAATTTAGTTAAATGATAAAATAACTAACGATGTTCGCTTACAATCGAAGATAACATCAGATATCTACGATAAATATTTAAAATGCATTCCAACCATTTGAGAGTAACTTTTAAAACTTTATGCATTTACTTTACTACAAAGGTTACGCTTAAAAATATTGACTAAAGTGGCTGTACGATAAATGGAAATTTTCAAAACCGAAAAATTAATCTAATCTTCGAGTAGAATTCTTCCGGGAATGTTTACCACTGATTTCTCAAGTACTTTAAATACATTGGTATTTCTTTGGAATCCCGAAAATCGCGCGGACATTTTGATCATTAACGTTTCGCGTTGGAAAGGCGTGCCGAACAACTCGTAACCACATTGACTCAATCTTTTTCATCAGAATACCTTCGAAACTGGAATTTTGTGGTATACGTGCCAAATCGTAGCAAACCCCCAAACCTCATCAAATGGGAATGAAAGTCATTATGAAAAATGGGTAAATTACTGGCAGATTCAAGGATGTGCTTGGCTTCTGAATATAGAAATAATTTTTTGAAGGTAAAGATAATATAAAACTGATTAAAGAAAGAAAAACTGCTATTTTTTATAAAATAAAATAATAGGATGGTGACCTTCGTAAACTTTATTTTATAAATCCTTTATGAACACTATAAATTAAGAAAAATTAATCGAGATTTTTGTAAGTATATTATAATTAAAAATTGGATGGAATTTTAACACTTATTGTATGTGTTTATAATTGAACGAGTTAAAATCAGCTACATACGTCTTTTTCGTCGGTCAAAATTATTATTGTGTATACTGATTTTTTCACCAGAAATTATATAAATTATATATTTTTTTAAATAAAAATACAAAATTTTCTACTGTGTAGAAACTATAATGATAACAGTTAATTCACTTTTATTGGGCTAAGTCAAGACTAATTTGAATAGCACACAAATAATGGTCGAAGGATAGTTTAAAAATTCACGGAATTCTCAATCATGAAAACAAAAAAGAGTTAAGCATAAAAATATTTAGATTCTAAGACATATTAATTAGTGTATAGTTTACATGTTAATTCTTTTTTATTACAGCTATTCAAAGAATGAAAATTGAAGTATATATCATTTTTTATATAGTTCTATATAAATACTTGATTTTCCAGCATCTTTCAAGCATTAATGAAAGCTAATCAAATTATAGACTACTAGCCGTATTAATGCTAAACTTTTTCAAAAAGATTTTATGTAAATTATAGTTTAATTGAAGCATTAAACAAAAATTATGAAATAAATTTTAGCATTAAAGTCTAATTTAGATATGATATGTTATCCCTAAGTGAACTTCTATAATGTTACTTCTGTGACCTCTTCAAAATACATATACTTATACAGGACAATTTATGAGTGACATAACCTATATATGGTTTAGTTGCAGAATTTCAGAAAAAAAATTGAGTAAAAAGAAATCCTTGGCTATAATTTTTTTCATCTATTTTATATTTATAAGTTTAAAATTCTACTGCAATGACAAAGTTTTATTTTGAATAAGATTTATAAAATAATTCTAAGAAGTTAATCAACATTTTAATAATTTTAATTAAATATAATTTAAAAGCATAGTTGAAAGAAGGATCATAACAACTTAAGTATTAAATTAAAAATAAACCTTTATTTGAACGCCTAGAAAATTACCATCACTTATCGCATTAGCAAAGCAACTATCACCAAACTTTCCCCAAAAGATTCCCATTTCCCTCAAACAACCCGCAAACCAACTCACTCCACCCTACCATCAAACCCACCTCATTACCCCCTAAAGGGCGCAATAGCCACTGCAGTCATACCTCTGCTCGCTATCAAAAGCCCCGCCAAACGATGTTTCCTCCTTCTCTCGGAATTCCAGCGCTCTCTCGCGCGTATACAGGCCCAAAGATAATACGTGCGCGTTGCAAGAGCACCGGCGCTCGCGCTCTCGGCATTTTAAGGTGGTGGTGGTGGCACCTGCACGTACACTTTATACGTTCACGGCTTCATGCCCGAAGTCGCAGTCTTTCGCTTTCTCTGGCTCCACGAGGGGCCACCGACGGGCCCGACCGTTTGGCTGGCTTATCCGTCTCTCTCGTTCGCGAGTGCGCGGCGGACCACGTGTTTTCAGCCGAGTCCGGCTCTTGTGTGTGTACTCTCCTTCTCTCGCGGACGTGCCAAGAGATCAGAGAGCTACAGGGGATACGCGCTCTGCGAGCTTCGAAGTGCATTGTTGGGAAGATAGTGTAAGTGACGGTATGGTTCATCGGTTGATTTTACATTTTTTCGAGTTTGGGTATGTTTGGTGGTGATGAGTATGAGTATTTGACATTTATGTAACTTTTAGTTTTAGGGTATTTATTTTTTGCTTTATTTTTGTGGATTTATAAATTTTTCTATCATTTAGTATGGTTGTAATTAAAAAAAGCTTCGGAAATTTTTGTACTTGTTATACAGTTCACACTCTCGTTTTATGGCCATTTTCCTTTCCCTTCGGTAAAAATTCCATTCCTTAATCACCTCTTTTATCTAATAACCCTCATAAAGGATTAACAACTTGTTTGATTAGGCTCTAATGAGTGGACGAACTCTCCAGTCGGAAAGTCAAATAGTTTAAAAGGACATTGCATAAGACGTGTATCCGGTAATAGCCAAAAACTAGCCAATGTTGGTTCTATCGCCGAAACCTTTTAAGCTGCTTACTTAGATCAACAGTACTTCTAAATCAACCGGTTAACTTGGGCAAATTTATTTTCAATTATAACGGGCTCTACACTTGTTTTCTTAGAAAATATTTCGCCCGAAGTTGAATCATTACATCGAGTTAAAAGTTTTAAAGTATTGGGTCATTCTTTTTAGTACTCCGCCACCGTAATTTGTAACATTAATGAATAAAACATTACTCTATTTCTATTTATACTTATTATAGTTTACATAAATAGCTTCGACAATCTGTTAATTATTCAAATTAAGTCATCAGTGACTCGGATTTTATTCTTATTATCATTTTTTCATCATAAAAATTATTTATAGAACCAA
The DNA here is from genome assembly GCA_900480035.1 of Eupelmus urozonus. Classification (NCBI taxonomy): domain Eukaryota; kingdom Metazoa; phylum Arthropoda; class Insecta; order Hymenoptera; family Eupelmidae; genus Eupelmus; species Eupelmus urozonus. The sequence goes on along the minus strand of UELX01000285.1, from coordinate 32,347 downwards.
ATTCTAATTTTAAAATTGTTACATTTCCGATAATTAAAAAAGCTTTAAAAATATCTAGAGAAACAAAGTAGTGTTTTTTTGCGTTTTGAAAAAAGGTTTCCATACAACTTGAGTTTCTCTTAAAACGTGTTTATTGTGTAATTAACATTTTCTGTTTTAAAAGACTCATATGATAAGCAATTGTTTGATTTAATCTATAGTTTTCACTTGGTTTGAAGAAATACGAAGCTTACATCTGTTACTTTTGAGATAATAAAATATACAAATTTCAAAGTTCAGAGTCGTATTTATATCAGCACTTCATTAAAATTTCACTTCAAAACAACCTCTCATAAAAGCGGTACCCATTACTTTCATTTTCACTGAAGGAAAATCACCACTAATCAACACGTAGACTAAAAAAACAAAGAAACCTTACATGTATCATGACACCACGTCAACAGCTCATCACACCTACTTTAATGCCAATCATAACAATCACTCATTTGCCTTATTAGGACTTCATTACGCGAAAAAAAACATCGACCTCGACTCATCCTATATCCATGCCACTCTCATATCCAAAACCTGGCCAAAGTCCTCATCATCGTCGCAATCATCATCGGCAGCTTGAGTGCTCTTTCCGCCGATCGCCAATATTGCCCAATATCCATTCCTGAGCCTCATCGGCTTAGGCTTCGTCGGAATTACTCACTTAACGATATTTTTCGGTTTCACTTTCGACAGGCGCCCACCGGTTTCCGTATACATATATACACACACACACAGTGCACGAGAATATATAGTGGATTACGGCAGGGATTTTTACATCACCTGCGGCCGTATCGTTCTGATTTCGCCATACACACACGCCGGCGACGAGGAGGAAAAAAGCAGGGAATTCCTGCCCGGTCCGGTGGCTCAACTCATTTTGCCGCCGCCTGGGAAAAAGTGCAGCTCGCCTGGATCGCCAGACAAGAATCAGCATGGAAGCGCTAAGGATGCGGTCGAGGCGTGATCGCCGAAGATGAAGCAGTGAGTGAAATTTGTTGGTCATTTACTAGCGGCGCGACTTTCGTTATGTGCGCGTGTTTGTGGGAAAGAGGAGGGACGTGTAAGAGTGAGAGATTCAAGTGGTTTTAGGCTTTTAAAGTGTTTATTGCTCGACGCGCAGAGACGCGCTGCTGTACGGTTAAATAATTGCTTGTGTATTGTTGATTGTCAACGGTTTGGGGAGGTGAGAGTTTGTTTTTGCCTCCTTTTGTTTGGCGGGTTTTGATGCGCTATTTGGATTGTTTAATGAGCAGTTTCGGGATTTTTCTATTCGTGATTTGGTTTATGGTTAAGAGGAAATTTTCTTGATTTTTAATGACTTTTTGCAATGTGCGATAAAATGTCTTAAGTCTGTGAAAATTTAAAAGCGGCAAAATGTCGTAGTCTAGTAAAGTGTCGAACGGGTGATTTCAACGTAGATGAGCAAAAATTTTGATATAAATATGATTTCATAATATATTTTACTGAATATTTAAATATTTCATAATATTAACATTAAACAGGGTTCTCGTAGAAATGTGTTTTTAAATTATCTAAAAAATATTAAAAAGTCAAATATATTATTTAAAATATAAAAAAGAATATAAAAAGAATATTGTTCTATACCATACTTATAGTGAAATCTAAATTTTAAATTTTATATCATAACCGTAAAGTTTATAAATGAACGAATTGAGATTATACTAATAAATTTATAAAGATTTTCTGACAAGATATAAATGCTGATTAATATATTTAAAAAAAAGCTTTATATTTATACTAAACCGTATTAATTTTCGCTATTTGGACATACGTGATATAGTGGTTATTTTGCAGCTAAGCTCGCAAGGAAAATTTTATTTGTGCACATGTTGTAACGTCAAAGAAGTATTAAAAATGGTCACAACTACTGAGAGGCGGATCTAATTTACACGAAAAAAATTGCCTATTGAATATTGCAATAATTTTTGAATCATAAAAGCTAATCAAAAGCTAAAAAGATGCTATATTTTGTTTAAAAAAATTAGAAGAATTATAATAAATTTTCTTGAATAAAATAATGATTGTTTTAATTCTCGAGTGTGTCTTCTGGTTTTAAAAGATTATTGTAATGGTTGTAACATATTTTTCTCTGTGTAAATCTGTACTTATTTGAAAGAGAAGTGTAAACATGCAGTCCAAGTAGATTACGCGAACGACTTTCTTAGTCGTAACAACTAATAGGCTTTTCTGTATATTTAAGAAGCGTTAAAACAAAAACGAAATAATGGTTTTAAATTACTTTATTCAAAATAATAACCGCAATGATAATATTAGACTAAAAGAAATTTACGAAACTCTTTTTTATAGAGAAAAATTAATCTTATTAAAGTATTTTTTTTTAAGATTTGATAGCTTTCCCAATATATACAGAATTTAACATAAAAGGAATGCTTCCCATCTTTATAAACCAAAGATTTTTTTCAAATACTTATATAATACTTTTAATACATCCATACTATTATTTAATAGCTTCATTTTCCATTCAATACGCTCAAATAATAGTCATTATAATAACTCAATTAGAAAAAAAAAAGATCTTTCAATGATAGAATGATTTGTAATTTATACGTTAATTAAGTTATAATCAAAGGATATGTTACAAGACTATTCACGCCTTTCAAAATCTTTTTAATCTTCCATATTTATTCATTTCTTTCTTATACTCTGAATAAAATGTCTGAATATTACATCATAATTATACATAATTTGCTTCGATCGCTATACCCAAAAATTTCACTCAAACTTTTTTCATCAGAAAATCTAATCTTCTTAATTTTGTTCTTGACCCAACAATCTAGAAAATTCTCTCAACATCCGTTCTACGGATCCGAAAATTTCCTTAGCTTCATTTACAGGACGGAAAAATTCGATCGCAAATCAGCACGCACCAACCGTCATTAAACCAGCCTCGAAATGCACGTAGACCATATACCGACATACACATGCATAATTACAGTGCCGGCTGACGGTCGGTCCCTTCTATCTACCTGTCCTTGACCATCCGCTGCAGTCCCAAGAATTGCATGCCCGCGCGTGTACGCATTCGGTTCGGCGCGCTTGTGTGTAATTGCAAAATTTTCCGTACCTCAAATTATATGTATTAGAAAATTTTCGAACTTCAAACTCGTTAGTCTTCGGCTAGCCGCTCGAGCGAGAAGTCGAGCTGTGCATCTGCAACTCTCGGGCTTTTCTCGAATCGCGTGCTGCCAAATTACCAAGTGAAATTAAGTGTCAGTTTACGAATATTGGTAAGAGCCGCTATTAATTTTGATTTGACGTGAAATTTTTATTCTTGACGCCTCCTGTGTTTACATCTTTTATGCATGCCGTCATTGTAAAACGCTAACTTTCCTACGATTTATTGGAATTGAAGGATAGTCTTGAGCAATCTTAATATTGCACTTCGGCTGTCGAAATTCACTGTTTTAAAATCGACTAGAATTTTAAATAAAAATAAAATTTATTTTCAGAATAGTGCCATAACGACCGAACAACTCGAAGAAGCTTCCGCCCACCCAAACAACGCATCGGAAACGAAAAGAGTCTGACCAAATCAAAACGAAAAAGCCATCATGGTGGCCGGAATCGCAGCATTAGCAGCGGTGGTGCCGGGCGCCGTGAAGACGGCGACGCTACTTTTGGGCGTGGGCAAGATCGTAGCCTTCATCCCGGCCCTCATAGCTGCGATAGCCTACTTTCGCTACGACCTCATGGATCCGGAAAATCATCCACGAGTCGAGCGTAACCTAAGACGCGAATACGATTTTGTGGTAGTGGGTGGTGGTTCGGCAGGTAGCGTTGTGGTGAATAGGCTTACGGAAAATCCGGACTGGACGGCTCTGCTGCTTGAAGCCGGTGGCCATGAAACTGAGATCACGGATGTGCCTATATTGTCGTTGTATCTGCACAAGAGTAAGCTGGATTGGAAGTACAGGACGCAGCCGCAGAACTCGGCTTGCCAAGCCATGGTGGATAAACGGTGCTGCTGGACTAGAGGAAAGGTGAGTTCGTTTTTGTTTTGTTGACTGGATAAATTTAATGTTTTCTGTGATATAGTTGGCAATTGTGTAAGGAAATACGGTAGTCGGTAGTTTATTAAGAAGAGTAGCAATTAAAACGGTCAGATTTGAACAATGGGCGGAGACCTGTTTGCATGTAACGACAAGTTAAAGGATTAGGCGGGTCATCGTTAAGAAGGATTAAAGATTAAGTACAAGCTTAGGTATTATTTTGAACGAAAAATGGACGATCTTTAGAAATTTTTAAACTAATTCATCACAATTGATCACAATGATTTTTAGTTACAAATTGTTTTTTATTTTAAGTTCTAGATTTAAGTAAGCTTTCATGAAATTTAAAAAAAAGTTTTAGTAATCATATTAATTAATGACCGAGTAAACAGAATGATTGAATAAATACGATAATATAGAAGTGGATACATAAATAAAAAATTTGTAATCTCTTACTATTCTTTTTAAGCATAAAAAATAAATATACAGAAAATTAAAATTTGATTATTTATTGTGATAGTTTTACGTTATAAAATCTTATAGGATTTTAATTTACAAAATAGAGTAATTATTAGAAAATACTACTACGCAAAATAATTTCTAATAATAATAATTATTCAAAGTAACAAGCCGATGCAAACATCTTTACATTTCCACATAAACAATTACTGAATAAAAAATCGCTCAAGCATTCAAATTCAAATCCGATCGCGATCGAGTGCCCACGATAACGAGGAACAGCTGGCTAGTCCTCCATTCCAGAAAGCTCTGGAAACGCCCTAATTGCCAATTACCACGAAACCATCTCCCCCCCTTAATCGTCCTCGAGCGCTCGACCCACGAAAGCAAAGATCCAGCCTTGTCGGCTCTCCTACACGCGAACAATGACGTCTGGCTACTTTTTTCTTCGTACTACTCGAAAAGTCGCTTAGCGCGGAGGAAGAAAGTGAAAAGATGTAGATCCGTATACCGGGGTAGCAATTGAGTCATTCATTGGTCGCTGTATTCTCGCGACTGTTTTGACAAGCCAGCGCTGCGTAAGAGCCGGCTAGTCGTAAAAGTTAGACCCGCTAATGCCGGGCTCTACGCGTGCAGTAACGAGCCTCTTTGACGCGCGGTGCTAAAGCGCGCATTGTACGAGGGCCGGTTTTAACGGCGTTTAACGATCGATGATTACCAAGCGAACTGTTATTATAACGATATTCTCGCCTTTTTCTTCTTTTGCGTGAGTCTGAGTTACGGGTTCTTCCGGCTTCTGTGCGAGGTCACTTATTATTCGTAAATTTCAGGCAGCTTGTGTTCCCTTTTTTTACTTCCGTAAAAATTGTTTTTTGCCGTGAAGGTTAGTATCGATGTATTGCACTTTCAAGGTGCGTAAAGTAGAGGATATAAATTTTAAGATGAAGTTGAGAATATTGAGTTTTAGTGTAGAAGTTTTATGTCATTGGGTAATAAAAAATTGAATATATATTATGGATTCTAACACTGTTATATTAAATTTAAAGTTACTCGTTGAATGATAAAATATTACGTTTAACTTGTTATTCAATATTACTAAATTTATGGTAAATGTGTAACATTATTGATTTACTCTTAATATATTTTTACATTATATTTTATATTTATTATGTTATTATGTTATACAGATTTATTTAATTTAAAAAAAATATAATCGATATGAAATCGATAGAAACCGTAAAAGCAATTAATTTTTGGTAAAATTTACGGTGACACATCTCGTTAAAAGACCAAAGAAAAAAATTTTAACACGCCTCATAAAAATAATATCATAAACTAATTCAAACATTTTTTTACGATCACGGTATTTTGCAGGTCATTAAACAGACTATTCGTTCAATAGAAGCCAATCCGGAATAATCCGTATTAAAATCCATTCTGTCGTGTTTACTCAACTTTTATAAACCGGGCGTTCCTTCTCCGCGGAAAAGCCCGATAAAACTAATTGATCCTCATACTTACGGTTAATAAAATCAATTTTATAAGACCAACGGCTTATGCAACAGGACGCGGACTACAATTAGGAAAGAAAGCGGCAGCGCAGTTGCAAATGTTACGACGATTATTGTACGTCTCGTTTCAAAGCCAACGTCCAGCTAACTGCAGCCGCTGCCTGGGGATTATTAATGAATGCGTATCTATAAAAAGCAGAGAGAGAATGCATGAGGCGCGTGCTCGAAAATATTCGATCGATTGCGCAATATTTTTTCCCTTAGACGCCTGGAGAAAAGCGTAATTGAGACACACCTTTGAATGCCGATTCGGTTGACTCTTTTAAATTTTGGCCGCGTGTGGTAGGCGGTGATGGGACTTGCTGACTTTGAATGAAGGCTTCCTCGTTTCGCCATACGTATTTTGTATTTTTAAAAACACTATTATAGTGAATTTGTAAGATATTAAAAATTTGATTTATAATAATTACGAAATTTTTACAATATTAATCGTTCATGTTTGTCAAATCAAACCGGTCTCCATATAAATACACAAAATAAAACAACAACCGGTAAAAGTCAAGTAAAGTTCTTGTACTGACTATATTAAACGTGAAAAATACAACAGCTCCTTTCGTTTTTCTTCGCATAATCACGAATAAAAATTTCACCGCGAAAAAATTATACAGAGAAACAACTCAAAAATTGACGGAACCGTAGCAAGCCTCCAAGGTAACACAGTTACGCGACGTAAACACAGACAATGTTCATACTTAAAAGCCAACGTATTATACCCACACACAATCGTAATCGCGAGCTCAGCGAGGCGTTCTCCTGTGTGCATTCGCAGAGCGAGTGTCAAGTGCGCATTGGTCGCGTGTATACAAAACCGGGTCAGAGTGAAAGTAAAATTCGAGATCGTAAGACGCTAACTGCTGAAGCTCGGCAAAACTTTTGTAGATGGATTTTCATTTTGAAAAGATGATGAGTAACTGCAAAGATGAATGGGGTGGGTGTGGTTGACTAGCTTTTTAAAGGAATTGCTTTGAGAAGGCTATTTTTGGAAGTGAGTCCTTAGAGTACATTAAGAAATTTTTAATTAAAATCTATTTGAAATTAACTTATATTTTGTAATATTAAATTTCCAAGAGACTTAATTTTATAATGGCAATTATCACTTACGATCACAATCACAATGTCCATAATACCAGTGAATAATCATTCCTAAAAAATTCAACCAAAAGCCGTCAGCAATCAACCAATAACATTATATCATCTCTAGCGATTTCAAAACAAACACAATGAACACCTCCATTATTACATGCCGATACCCTCGATAAAAAGCTAAGCAAAAAAAGCTCAACAAGCATCGGTATAATGACTCGTCTTAAATGAAGCGGAGCGCCGATTGTGCGTCGCTCTTGGAGTAATCGCCGGTAGAAAGTGCCGCGTTCCTTCGTCCATGTGTTCGCGGGCTCGATTATAAGCGAGCGTGAAAATGATGGCGGCCACTCACGTTACACGTACGCGGTGGGAAACGTAATTTTATGAAATAAGGAAAAGTCGGCGGGCGATTGTTTCAAACTGGCCAGTGTTATGACATCGATCTAATTTAGGAAAGCTATCCCTTTTTTGCTCCCCAGGAGGCTTTCGATCTTATCGTTTGAGAAATTAGAAATTGCGGGGAGAGGATTGGTTGGATAAGGTGATGGTCAAGATGGCCGCATTTGATTCGATTGCGGTGGCGTTGAGAAGGATTATTCGGATCGATTTTTTTATTACTAGAGAACTAAGACAGATAAATGTATTACAGTGGCTGTCTTAGTAATTGTTGGACTAGTTAAGTCTCTAATTAACAATTAACTAATGTAAGGTCTTAATTATTTTAATACTCAAACAATGAGTATGCAACTAATAAATAGCTTTGGATTAAGGATATTTTACATTTAAATATGTTCACGATGTTTACTTTTACGTATAGTAGTACAGAATTTTGTATAAAATACTAACGGATAAATTTAATTTTACAGGTTATAGGTGGCTCAAGCGTACTGAACACGATGCTCTACATTCGAGGCAACAGACGAGACTTCGACCAGTGGGAGAGCTTTGGTAATCCTGGCTGGGGCTACGACGACGTGCTTCCTTACTTCAAAAAGTCCGAGGATCAAAGGAATCCCTACTTAGCCAGGGATAAGAAGTATCATGCAACTGGTAAGTTTCGCATTAATAGATTGCATAATACCGCGTGCATTTACAAGTCATCTTCGCCAATTACTTTTATTAAACAACTGCGGTGGCAGTCGTTTATCTGTTAATTTAAATTCTTAACTAGTTCTAAAAATAACATTGCACATAAAAAATATGACACAAGAATGTAATAAACTTTCTAATAGCTATATAAAATCGATTTCTGCTCAAAGCTATTCTAACGCCTTTCAATACCGCCTTTCCTTCTAATCACCGGCATAAATCAAGGAGCAAAAAATCGATTAACGAGCGGGGACTTTCGTGAGCGCGAAAATTCAAACAATCCTCTTAACGAGCGTTCAAGCAGTCCCTACATCACCCAGCGATTATTCGGTCGCTCCTCATTGCTATTCATTTTGAAAAATCCAGAGAAGAGAGAAGACACTCCGAGTTATATAAGTCCTTGAATCGGGAAACGGGAGTTACTTTGATCTATCAAGTCGCCACATGATCGACAAAAAAATGGCGGATAGAAAGTCGGAGAAAAGAAGGCGAGCTTGCGACATTGTGTCGCGGTTGTCATAGAAGAGTAGCCGTTACATCGGGCACCATTTTCGGGCAGAACTAAATTGATTAATTTTTCAGCATTTGTCGGAATTCGTTACGATTTATTGTAGAGCTTTTACAGTTATCTAATCAAGTGCGTTACGCGTTGTGCGAATTGGAAAAGTTTTTAATGGCGCACGGGGCGAGATTTACGCTTTGTCTATCGCCGATTTCGAACCTGTAAAAAGAGTAACAGGTGCGGAGCAAACGGGCTTTTTTGTTACCTAAGCTATTCTTTGCGTGAAGTTCCCATGCCATGAGGATTTATAACTACCCACTAACTATTCGAGCGTCGGTGCGCTGCATATTATTTAAGCAAGTATGTAAGCGGGTTCGGTGAAGTGTAAGATGTCCAAGAATTTCTAAAAGACTATAATTGTAAATATAGAAATAAGAAGTGTGATAGTCATATGTATAATCACCACTTTCATTTAATGTATGCAAACGTAAGCAGTTTTTTTATAGTGTTTTTTTCTTTATAGAACTAGTCATTATAGTATCAATTTGTAGAACAGTGGTTAATGAAGTAATTAATTATAATTTAGTAATTATAGTAATTTCTGTACAATTGTTACTTCTGGAATAGGTTTAATAATAGTTGTTTGCTTCAATTTATGTCTTATCCGAGAATGTCACTTTTTGAAAACTTAAATGTATATTTTATTTTGCGACAGCAAATAACATATTTTACTTTTAATTTGAATTCACTTTCTAACTAACTGCAGCTAAAAACTTTATACGAGACTTTACTTTTCCACAAAAATAAATCCCTAGCCTTAAGTTCACGGAAGGCTGAACATTTCCTCTAACGAAGTTAATTCTCGCTCGAAAGAAAAATTGAAATGAAAAACCACTTCTACAAACACCACGAAATGTAATTGCAGTTAATCTCATTAATCCTTCTCGTTAACCCAGATCCACGAACGTTAATACCAGCAAATACATGAAAAAAAGCAGTCATAAAAGTGCAAATTTCTCAAGAGCGAACTTCACTCCTAAATCCGCGTTAATGCAACGAGTTCACGCACCAATCCGGCAATTTCCCCATTATGAAATTGATACGTTTCGCTCCCCCTCTGACTAACAGCCGGTAAAAATTCACGGTTGTCGCAATTTTGTAAGAACACACACACACATAGATCGCGTGTTGACGCAATTACGCGAACTCGCATGCTAGAGAGGAGGGAAACGCGAGCACTCGTTCACTGGGTCAAATTATTATGTCACTAGAAAAAATCGGATGCCGATCGACCGGTTTTGCGAGATCGGCCGTTTACCGCGCCGTGTCTACGTGCGCGCCGCGTCTCGCATCAGCGCGGATTAATGCCGAATGAGCGCCACGCACGTGAGGTCACCGTGCATTTGCCTGTATGCGAGGATTGGAAGGGATTGTTTGTGAGGCTTCGTTGGAAGCGAAGGTTTGAAAAGTTCTTGATTGGTTGATGAGCGTATGGTAAATGTTTTTATATTGAGATGCATTTATGTTGATCTTATCGATTTAGTTGATTGAATCTTACATATTTTTTTAATAGAGTTAATCAATAATTCACGTGTTATATTTGCTTAAAAATTGTGTTGCGCTAACTGCATTCGGGAAAGGATACAAGGACGTCGAAAATATTTTATTATGTCTAGACCAGATGGCCTTGAGTCAATTAATAAAAAGTGAAACAAAATAATTTTAAATAGTTGTTGTCAAATATTAAAATATTGAGAAAATTTTTTAAACAATATTATTGCTAAAACCGTTTAATCGATTATTTTTAAGAAAACTAATTATGGTTAGTTAACTATTAATGGTTAGTTTCTCACAAGGAGTTGCGAAAGTGTCTCTGCGGGTCTATTTTTTTCATTAGTGTAAAAACCGACTTTTCTACATTCTAAACTCTTTACGTGCAGTTTCTTTTTAGGGTCGCAGTATGCTTGGATTCTATTGTATTTGCTTACACACTATAAAAACTGAATATAAAAGGCGGGATATAATTTTCATAAAATAATTATTTCTTCACAAATTATGAGTCTACTCAGAATAAATATAAATAATTTAGAAAACGTAATACGACTCTTATTAAAATGTTTTTAAATATTTATGTAGCCATGTTTGTAATTTTTCGAATCTGAAATTTGCCAATCTTTCAAATAAGGTTATTTCTTAATAAACCAAGTAATTAGAAATTTTTTGAAATGATCATGCGCTGTTTTTTGCATGTGAAAAATATTTCTAAAGTGATGAGCAATAATTATCTAAAGTGGCACCTAAAGCAACTACGTGACTCAAATTCTACTCAGCTTCATATTTCGCAAAATCGTTATTCTCCTTATTATTAGCAACATTCAAAACCTTCTCCTCGATAATAACCAATTTCAAAACCATCTTCCTTCGAATTTCAGGTGGCTACCAAACCGTCCAGGACGCCCCGTACAACACCCCACTCGGCATTGCTTTTTTACAAGCCGGCCAGGAGATGGGTTACGACATCGTCGACGTAAACGGAGCCCAGCAAACCGGCTTCGCTCTCTATCAGTACACTATGCGTCGCGCCACTCGCTGCAGCACAGCCAAGGCTTTTGTCCGCCCTATCAGCCTGCGTCCCAACTTCCATCTGTCGCTCTGGAGCCACGTGACGCGCGTGCTCATCGATCCGGCGACAAAGCGCGCCTACGGCGTCGAGTTCATACGCGAGGGCAAGCGCCAGGTCGTCTATGCTAGAAAAGAGGTCATACTGGCGGCCGGCGCCATCAATTCGCCCCAGCTGCTGATGCTGTCGGGCGTCGGGCCGGCCGACAATCTGCGCGAGGTCGGAATACCAGTCATCCACCATTCGCCTGGCGTGGGACAGAATTTGCAGGATCACATTGCCGTGGGTGGATTGGCGTTTTTGATTGATTATCCGATCAGTATTGTGATGAATCGATTGGTTAATGTTAATTCAGCGCTTAGGTGAGTAGGTTTGAGTATTCAGGTTTTTGATTGGGTCATTGTTTTGAATGCAGTTAAAATTAAAAAGTTTTTGTTGACTTACCAAATGCTTTATATTTGCATAGACTTTTAATTCATGATAAACTTAAAATAGCAGAGTTGAAGCTTACCTGTAACAAAAAAATATAAAATTTTTATTTTTATTTTTAGAAAAAAATACCATTTATAAAAAAGTATTTAAGTTTCTTTTAGTAATAAAAAAACTAATTTAACTACCGTTTGTTTATAAAGAACAATACAAACGGGTATGTTTCTTTTTTACACCAACCTCTTTTAAAGCACGAGCAATCAAATGCAAGATTACTTAACGCAAAATTAATTTCACCAACAAAGCATTAACGAGCTTTTTAATGTTTCAAGGTATGCCATAACGGAGGACGGCCCGTTGACCTCGAGCGTAGGCCTCGAGGCAGTCGGTTTCATCTCAACGAAGTACGCAAACCAGACCGACGACTGGCCTGACATCGAGTTCATGATAACTAGTTCATCTACTAACTCGGACGGTGGCACTCAAGTAAAAGACGCCCACGGTCTATCCGACGAGTTCTATAACGAGGTCTTTAGCAGTATCAACAATCGCGATGTGTTCGGTGTCTTTCCCATGATGTTGCGTCCCAAATCTCGTGGCTTTATCAAGCTCAGGTCTAAAAATCCTCTGGACTATCCAATAATGGTGCACAACTATCTGACCCATCCAGATGATGTAAATGTTTTGCGCGAGGGCGTCAAAGCAGCCATAGCCTTTGGCCAAACCTCGACTATGAAACAGTTCGGTGCACGCTTCCACAGTAAGAAGCTGCCTAACTGCAAGCATCTACCTCACTTCACCGATGAGTACTGGAACTGTGCTATCAGGCAGTACACCATGACCATCTACCACATGAGTTGTACCGCTAAAATGGGACCGCCAACTGATCCCATGGCTGTGGTAGATCCCCAGTTAAGAGTGTACGGCATTCAGGGACTTAGGGTCATCGACGCTTCGATTATGCCGACCATTACTAATGGAAACATTAATGCGCCAGTTATTATGATCGGAGAGAAGGGAGCAGACATGATCAAAGAGCAATGGATGAAGAAGAAGAAGAGGAGGACTTACAGAAACGCGACGATTACTAGTGGTGCTGCGTGATATATGAAGTCTGTGACTTTTTTTTATCAAATTTAAAGATTAGTGCGGTGACACTTTTTTTATAAAAAACTCTAAATAGATATTTCTGAAGCGAACCTAAATATCTTTATTGATGAACTTATAGATGTGCTGAATGCTCTTAAAATGTGCAAATGGGTTACAAGTGATTTTAGTTCAAATGCAGTAAACAATAATTAGCATATGAACGTCTCATTTGAACTAATATTTTTGCATTTAAAAGAAATTTTTGTTGCGTCTAAGTGTAGAATGTGAAAGGTCATTAGGAATTTCAAAATAGAATTTAGTTAGTGATACTTTTATCGCATCCAAGTTGAATGCGTGGATGACTAAGCAATCCCGTGTAACCAGAAAAGTCATAATTAAAACTATTTTTATCAGTGAAATCTTCGGTTGAGTAAAAGTTTGTTAAGTAGTCAGTATTTTAATTTAACTTCGCGAGATCGTCCTTCTATTCATGCAGTTGCCTTAAGTTTGATGGAATCTGCCTTTTACTTTTCTGAATACACTTGCTGAAGTATTACATAAATAAAGTTTTTTCGAGAGGCATTGAACAAGTATTCCAACCATGTTGGAAAAATCTTACGATGCATTTTTATTTACCTCAAATAATTAAGTTGTAAATTTTTTACTATTTAAATAATAGATTTCCATTTAGTGCCATTTGTTACGGTGTTGTATGAAATATTTTATGTAATAGGAAATTTTTTTGTTTAAGTTATTAATTTAGCGACTGTAAATATTTTGAGGTGCAAAGAGTAGTTTTACAAATTTCTATTGATTTATAGTAATTTCAATATTAAATTAAGCGTATTGTGCAAGTAAAAATATCCTATTTTTATATTTAAAGAAAATAAGTCACGACGAAAAGTAAATGACCTCATGTTCGTCAGTGATATGAATAAATATTATGAACAATGATTAACTGTACTTGCAAAACAAATGAAAGTTAAACTAAATTGTATTTTATATGAAACAATAATTAAAATAAATTCCATGTTTATTTGAATACAATCATACAAGTCATAACATTATTTGCATTCAGTTTCCTTTCATTTCCCAAAAATAACGTAAAAGCTTCACGCGCTCTATCAAAAATTCAAATAACTCAGGACCTACTTCACGGATCCTCAAACTCCATTGCCCAAAACAAATTATATCATAATCGTCTACCATAAAACGAAACTAGCCAGTCAAACTTTCAAAATTCTTTTCGCTCACACCTAATTCCCAGCCAGCCTCATTCGCATAAAAATTCCAACCGATCTACCTCCAAGCAGCGACGTATCCTCCAGGCGAAGTGCCCTTGATTCGCGATCTCAGTTCTCTCTCGGCGCAGCGCTGCTCTTGCGTTGCTCGGCGCACGCACGAGGATGAAAGTTAATTTCACCTGTCGCCGGTTGCACAACCCGCGCTGTCCGTGACGCCATCGTCGACGATATACACACACGAGCGCACGAATTCGCGACTCGGACGGTCGAGATGGAGATTTTCTAGGCGATAAGAACGAGGAAAAATGTAGCGTTTGGTTTTGGCGGTTGCGCTTTCTTACGAGGTCTATTTTTTTTATGCGCCGGGGACGGGTTAGGAGTGTGGTTTTGCATTTATCTGTAGGATCATGGATGACTTGCGTACGTGCAGCGCTGTGCGAAAAGTGAAAACGCATGACAGCTACATGAGTAAGTATCTTCGTGTACGGCGCTGCTCCGATCACGTTTCTGCTGTAGTTGCGGAGAGATGTGTTTGTAAATTGAGAAGTAATGTTGTGATGCAAGATTAATTGATAGTTATAACATTTAAAAATTGGAGGTGTTCAATAATTTTAAAATCTAAATAGTCTTTAAAGAAATTCACATAATTGATGAAGTTTATTCAGCTCAAATAATTTTTCATTTAGTACAAAAGAACTATCAGTAATAGATACGTAATCAAACTATCACGTAAAGAAATTACAACTTAATGAAATGATCAGCATTGTAATTTGAAAATCCAATAAATAACAGCTATTAATTTTCCTTCAGCATATAATCACTGTGCTTATTTCGCTCAAAAAACTAGCAACTATTCATTCGAGAAACGAAATATCCACCAAGGATTTAACAAATTCTGCCAGTATTACAAACCGGTCTCATAAAATTGATATCGGTCAAGCATCAAAAGCGCGCTGTAGTAACGCGATCGCTCATTATCTTTCGAAAATTTATCTGCACGCATGGGCTTTAACGCAAAAGTCTTTTTAGATCAGTGCGCTTTTGACCGAGAAGGCAACACAGTCGTGATGCGGAAACGAATCGTTTGATCGGGGGTATTTACATGAAGGCAGCCAAGAGTGCATTGCGCAAGTTCCCACCTATGCCTGCAGCGCACGCCTTCAATATTGCGGCGACGTCCCGCTGGGATCCGACCTGAGAGTTAATTGTTAATTGGAATTGGCAGGAAGCGGCAGGGGATGTGAGATGTAAATACGAACGAAAGCGTAATGTCTCATGATGTAAAGGGCTGTGACATGAGTTTGACGAAGCTTTCTCTGTAATGGAGTGTCGAGTGGTTTTTTGCTACCATTTGTCGTAGAAAAGAAGGTAGATGTAACTGAAATTGACGTATATGATGTCTATGTGTGTGGCGATATAAATTGAATAAGGGGATTTATTTTTGGTGCTTTGTATTTTTTTTAACCGAATGATTGAGAAAGCTCGTGGGCCTTTTATGAGCTATAAAAAAAATGTCTTCTGATTCGATGCGGATACCGTCTATTACGTATTTAGATCCGAAGTTCTGCGGACACCACATTGAATTATTCAAGGCTATTGAACATTTATCAAAGTTTGCAAACAATCTAAAAAGTTAATTAAGACGATCGAAGGATTCAAAACTAAAAATATTTTAAATACTATTGATTATTGTATTTATAAATGCATTGTTCTTTAAAAAAATAAAAACATAACAACTTTTCAACCATTACAATCGGTATTGACACATCGCAAGCATAAAGCAAAACTTGGAATGTCGTTGTAAAGAGAAATTTTTAAATATCTACGACTGCAGTATTTTGTTATAAGATAAAGTCTATTGTAAATCTTTCTACAGTTTCTCACTGCATTTATATAACATATAGAAATATTAGCAGAGGAAAATGCAGGAAAAGAAAAACATACTACTTTTTACATACAATGTATGCTGGGAACTCGGTAGTTGTAAATAGAATGTTTAAAAGTTTTAGTAAGATTAGAGAAACAGTTTAGAGAGAAATTTAGTTTCTATTCAAATGCAGATTCAAATTAAAGCTTTAAGTCTTCGTGGTGAAAACTGTAAGCTTTAACCAAAGTAACATATACTTTCAATTGCATACCAATAAGCAGTAAAAATATATTTAATTAAAATTTAAAAAAAATAGTCTTGTACATGAATAGCTATGAATTGATACGTCCTTTATTTATAATCTATACAATTTTGTCTAATTACAATCTTGATTTACTAAATCGCTTTTCAAAATTTAAAGCTATATTTTTCTTGTAATTTATCTTCATTTTCTTTCTTCATCGTTATTGACCCGAATCCTGTATCCTTGATTAAATTGAATATCGATAGTTATTGCAATCAGAATTGATTATAGTTTTATTGGTTGATTGAACAATGCTCGGTAAAATTTGATTTTTATTATTATTTACCTGTGTCAGATACGTAATTTTTTTAATAATTTAAAATTGTAGTATATAAATCTTAAAAGAAGAAAAATACTAATAGAAGTAGAAATATGTACAGTATATTTTCAAAAAGCGGAAACTCGAAATTAAATCGTAAATTAGAAAATCGAAAGTTCACATAAAATAGGTAAAATTCAAATAAATATTTCTTATATCAATTATATATTTTGAAATTTTTTAGATAGTTATTTTAGATTTTATGCTGCAATACATTTTAATATTTTTTCAGTATAATTTTTTTCTTAAGTTTTAATAATAAACATTATACAGTTTACTGTTGTACAGTTTTTGAAGAGGCGCAATCTAGAAGTGAAATCGTGAACTTACTTGAAAGTGAGTGTCTGATCGGTAAGGTGTAAGGAGTTAGTACTCTAAAGGTAATACACCGACAGATTTTTTTATTTATAAAAACACAAAAACTGTAAGAGACAGCGGGGTTAATTGATAAACAATTAATAATATTATTTTATTTATATTTATTTGAGAAAAGTAGGTTTGTGCTTAATCATTATCCATATATTAACAATCCTACGCCTTACCTTCGGAATATTAAATATTACCAAATGTTATTATTAAATAGTTCATTATGTATAATTGAACTGTGAACTCTGCATGTCAACTAACCCGGCTCTCCCCTATATTAAGATAAAAAATTCTTAAAATTTAAATATGCAATTATTGCGTACATGAAATATATTAAATCTTTCTTTTAGATCATTCGTAAAATTATTTATCATTGTAGTTACGTGTTGCACTGATTATTTAAAATCAGTAGATGAAATGATACATGACTGAAGCGCGCAAAGTTTAAAATTTCATATTGCTATGCTTAAATATTAATGGCGCCACTCGCATTGCAGGAAGTGCGTATGCGTTACGAACACTATTTTTGACAAGTAGTTACTTCTGTATTCATTTTATTAACGATCTGAAACTTTAAATTGGTATGTAATAACTTATATAAGTTATAAACTACGCGCGGTTTCTTCTAAGTAATTTCAGCTATGCGAAATGATCAGTTATCCGTGTTAAAATTACTACGAATTCCCATTAAGCAAAAGTACTAATTAAGCTTTCAATGAACAAGAAGTAAATTAAATTTAGTTGCAAAAAATTTAACTTTACATGTAATTAGTATTATGTTAAAAAATAAAAATAGTATATGACATGGAGAGATTTTTAATCACGTAATAATAATCGATTTTATATCAACTTTTTCAACATCTATAAACCTTATAAATAATTGATATTATTATTGTTCTAAATAAAAAAATGTAACAGAGGAAGTCCGAAAAATCAATTATGCTTAACTCGTGACAGTATTTCAATTATAACTGTAAATCAAGTCAACGACTCCGAAAAAAGTGTGTCACAATCGCAAATACTACTGTCAAGTTTATTCGTCCTTAAAAATCATTTAAACTTTTAAGCAATTTTAAATCTACGAATAACTCGAAAAAATGCAAAAAAAATATTCAGATATATTTCACTTTTGGAAAGCAAATACAATATATCGTCACAAAGGTTATAGGCCCGAGACGAGGTTTACTACGTGACTCGGCGCTCCGGAAACTCGCTGTAAGTATATATGCATTTGACGTGAACGAGTTTGTATGTAAAAGAAGATGGCATACTCTCTAATTTTGAAATGTTCAATTGTGATTTTGGTCACGCTGCAGGCACTTTACTCTGCGCGTCATTGTCTGAATTGCAATGCGACTCTTGTCCGTTTTTTCAATGTGTAGCACGAATAATTTTAGCTTGCGATTTGAATCTTAGTACTACAGTGATCGTAACAGATTTCTATTAATGGTATGTAATTTAAAACTGGTGTTTTTTGGTTCAATTTTTAGTTGTATTAAAGTAATTTTTCAATAACGAAGTAATAATACTTTAGCTAAAAATTAATATTTTAGCTAAGAAACTTTCTGTATAAGAATTTAAACATCTCTGAGAACTCATTACTCTAATGTGCAAATATTGTGAGAACTAACTTGTCAAAGTTAATCTTAAAATATTAATCCTAATACCTTTTACCCACGTTATATTTATCCTCCAAAAAATCGAACCATTAATACATTTATTACGCAACTCTAAGCGTCTAACAATCGCCCAATTACATCAAGCTTTATATAATTTCACTCCAAAAATATCATAACGAAAGTAGAAAAAAATACAACGCGCCCAGCGCTCGAAAGCCCCGACCTAAACTACGCTGCGCTATTACTCCACGCCCAACTGACGTAACGCATCAAGATAGACCGCCGACCGAAAAAAAAAAACATTCAGAAGAATAAACCGCAGCCGCTTAGGTACGTGTACTATTCGCCGACTACGTGCAGCGGCGCACGCTGTAATTTTTCGGCCCACATAGACTTTCACCCGGCGCGCGCTCGCGAGGACAATAATCGATTGTGGCTCTCTTCGGTGGACCGGCCTCGTTACCAGTCCTCGACCTTCGACGACGATGGTGTATATGGCACTCGAAGCCGGCGGCCCATCCTGCGGGAAAATCGAAGAGAGTCAAGGTCGTCGGCACGAAAAAAAAAGGAGAGGAGCGCGCGAGCCATTCGCGCGAGCGGGAGAAAGTGAAAATCGCGACCGGAGGATGATCTAGGAGCCATTGTGACGCGAGAGGTCGCGTAATCTCCCTTCGGCGGCTGATCTCGGTGTTCGATTATGCTGGCGCAGACGTAACGTGGAAGATGGTTATTCTTTTTTTTTTGAGATGATTGTTGAGTACTTTTTTTTGGAGTTTTTGCGAAATGCTTTTTGGATTTGTTGAAAAGGTGAAAGATGGCTAGGTTCGTTCAGGCGTGCGGCTTTCGCGCTATCTTTTGACTTGCTATAGTATTTGAATATGCTGACTGAAAACTGTATAGTGTTTTCAAGTGAAATTTATAGATTTCGTAGAAGCCACATGCATTTCTGCTTATTATCGATCACCGCACGTTTAAAAACAGCATTTTTCGAGCTTTCACGAGGTTTAGAAATACTAAAACATTGAAAAGTATTCATTATGCATTCATTGTCAAAATGATTACAGTGCAGCTAGCGGATTTGCAAGATTTCGTAGGATCAATTCTGACACGCTAAAAGAACGTTGTAGTGACAGTCTCTGTCGCTATAATTATTCGCGTATGCAATTTTTATAACCCCGACATTCATCACCATGAACGTGAAACTATGCGAATTAAAAAATAATTAAGAGCCGCACAGCTAGGGGAAAGCGGAGAAATACGTTCTTCAACTTTATGATGTAGAATCAGTAGTAAAATGCGGAGGTCAGACTGAACACTGCTTGGTGCTGATACAAAACGTAAATAATTGGATATTGCAAAGCAGAAATGATCGGAATAAAGGAGGAACTTAACATGTGTTTGTGGAAGTAAAATAGCTTGTACGATCCATTAAATTCAGTCGGCAAAAATAGACTTTATGAAACCGATGTTGTCGGTTTGCGAAAGTTTATGTTCGTTCGATTTCAGAATCTATCAAAACTTTATCGAATTCACATTATGTTTATTCGATTTAAACCCACTTTCTTTTTAGATTCTTATTTAAAATTCCATCAAATAAAGTGGCTAGATATATGTTTACATTTGTGAAATGCTTGAATGAAAGCGAGATCTGTACATACTTCTTTACTTAATTAATACCCTATTTTTTCTTACCGACTGTAAAATCATTATAGCATTTACCGTTCTACGCAGAACCGACTCCCGTACAAAAAGATTCGTTTTCATTACAATGCCTGCTTTCGAAATTCACACCTTCAGCATTGACAGTAGCCATAATTATTCGAGGTACTCTGGCGGTGCATTGTTATACCGAATTTCGTCACCCTGCGCTTTCGTTTAAACGTGGATTCTTCGGCCTAACGTAATTACATTAACCATGAAATACTCGGCATTGCTGGATGTCATTGTCTGATCGATGAAGCAATAACTTCGCTGTTAAAAATTCATAAATTTTGAATTCTTGTATTTTGCTTGTACGTGATAGCCGGTGTACGTGATCTTATCTTTCGAAATGCAAGGGACAGTAAAAATTTCGTTTGAAGTATATTAAATTCTTATTGCGGTAACAATAGCAATAACGAGTAAGATATGACAAAACTTTCAACTTGTGTAATATTATTACTCTAATAAACAGGTTTACATTATGTCTGTAAAATATTAATACATTGATTTCTGAAATCGGCTTTCAGATGCAAAACAATATTAGACAATAACTTAATTCCATATTTTAATAGGGTATCTATTTTTGAGAAAAGATTAATTATTAACTATTAGAAAAGAAAGATCCTCGTCACACGTTCACTTTAGAACAAAGCAAACACCCAATCCACAATTCCAAAATTCTCGCGACGTTTCAGGTGCTTCCGCTCTCCGCGAATAGAAGAGAAAATTGCGCTTAACTTTCACTGATTGGTAGTGCCAACGACAGCCGAAAATCGAAGAAGCGAGGGCGATGTACGTACGACGAGGATGACGCCGCCAGCGAGAGAGACTTTCGGCAGAGAAAGTTCGAAAGTTTTCCCGCTTCCGAAAACTCATTGTCGCGGCGACGCCTCAGGCCTGAACGGCCTTGAGGTGCGTCGTGGCCTTGGGATGCGAATTAGGCTATTGCTTTGCCTGAGTGAGCGATTTTTCGTTTGAAACCGAAAGTAGATTGGCGGGCGATGCTGGTAGCGATGATTCTTCGATCGATGGATGAGGAGGTGACGGCTGGCTGTCTGCTGAGTGACTTGGTTTAATTTGCTTGATGGGCATGCTGATGTTTCAATTTATTTTTAAGCGTTATTAGAAAGTAGGTAAGTTTTTAAAGACGGAAGATTATTAAAAAAGAAAACTGTTAAGTTTATACAATTAATCATTTTACTTCACATGAAAATTAAGAAAGGAAGGCATAAAGTTGATGGAGTGAAATTGGTGTAGTTGAATGAGCAGTAGAAAAGGCCGGGTATAGTAAGCCATCATGGTAAGTTATTCTTCGAATAAAAAATTTGAAAGATTGATTGTAAGCAAACATTAACTTTGATAGAAGAAATATCGAAGTATAAACTGTAGTGGTATTCATTTACCACAGCTGAAAAAAACAATGAATGTTTGCAAAAGAAATTTGCTCTTAGACAAGGTTGTAAAGTTATGTTATGGAGAATCGGTCCGTTAAGTTCGCACAATTAGAATGTAGGTGAGTGTGCGCAAATAGCGTTTCTTGAAAGAAAATCAGGGGAAACCGAGCGACGCGATTTGCTCGAGGTGTTGGTATGCAATGTTCGTTGAAAAATTTTCTTTTTGCCTTGAATTTCTTATTGTGGCGACTGGCTGGGATCAGATCATTGCAGTGTCGCTTTCTTTATTCGAATCATATTTGCACATTGATTTATGATTTCATTTGCATTTATAATATTTTAGTTGGTTAATTCTAAAAACAAAATAAAATTTATTTTTCAAAACTTATTATTTTACCAGCGAAAAATTCGAAAAGGATAACCCATTTAGTTACAAATTTAATTGGATAAATAAATTAGATGAATATTAAAATAGCCATTGGCCTACATGATCACGTTAATCAATGCAAACGAGATAAATAAAAAGAAAAACGGTATTTTCCCGTTCATAAGACCTTGATCGTTTCCCGCTTAACGGAACCCGAAATACCTTTAATTCCCATTCGGTCACTGGACGTTTAATTAAGCGTGCACGTAATTCGTAAATCACCACACCCAAATATATATACACCGGCTTATCAAAGTGAATGCATGTTCGTGCCGGTAACAGGCAACTGACGCATGGGCTAGACTTATTTTAAGGAGCTAAAGTCAAGTAACAACAAAAACTAATCAGTCTGGGATCTTGCAACAGCTCGGGACCATGCATTAACACATTCTAATCAAGCAAAAGTTATAAAGAATATAAAAATGAAACAATTGTAAAAAAGACCGTAAAAAGGTGCCGCATACGAAACAGTTCGGCACGATCACGTCAACGTGTTTTTACTCTAGAACTGATCACAGCACACCGATACCCAACCACAACTTTGTACATACAAAATCTCTTTTAAAATAAATACTCAAGAAAAACTTTTTTCCCCAAGATAAAAATCTGGTCCCAAAAAGTCCTTTCAGCCTCCTCTTCCAGATCATCTATCTAGAAGCAACTACTCAAAAAACAGCGTGCCCTCGCGCGCGCAAAACTCGAAAGAAAGCTCACACACAAACGCCGGCGCTCGAAGAACGAGAAATCGGCGCCGGAGAGGAAAAAGGAGAAGCCGCTCTCTCTCGCTCACCGCGTGGGTACACTCGCGCGAAGTTGGCCGCGAAAGGGGGAGTCTCGATACTCTCCTACGTTTCTCCAACGAGCGCGAGCGCGAGCGCGTGTCTGTCTCCGTCTCTCGGGCTGCTTTTCACTCGTCTGCGTTCTCCAGTGCCGCCTCGAGTCTTTCGGCATCGGCCGCGCGCTCTGTTACGCTCCGAACGATTTTGCCGGTCCTGTGTTTTCTTTCTGTTTTGCTTACCTGCTGGCTCTGGTTTGTGGTGTTGTTGTTTGGAAGATTGTGAAGGGTTGATAGATAGAGGGACGATGATGTCGCGGGTGAGACTACGGAGATGAAGGAGGGAGATGAGAGCGGAGAAGATGTTGTGCTGTCGGGTGAGATATGGCTTAATTTTTTGCTTTGGGAGAGATATTTTTGTGAAAGTGTGGCTGGTGTGCATAGTTTTTTGTATTTTTTTTTAACACTTTTTACAGAGTAAGCAAGAGTTAATTGTGATTGTGCGTGTATTTTTTAGAAGAATAATTTAGTTTCTTGTTTGTTTAGTTGCTTAAAAAATCTTGTAAAAACGGTTTATAAGTTGACCAAACAAATTACTTGTAAACTCAGGAAGACTGTCTCTAAAAATGTTCACATCGAAAAGTATTATTGACTCTACGTATTGTAAAGATTTTTTATTATATTTAACTGGATTTTACTTACAGAAAAAAAAATGGAATTATTATAAATATAAAAGTAGACATGCATTGAAAAATACATCTATGAATATTTATACTGCTAAGTTGATAAAACAGAATACAGTTTTTTACATAATCCTACTATATATGATAAAATATTAATAGATTCGTCAAGATTCATTTAATGCCTTGCGCAACCACAAATCGATTTCTACCATAAATATTATTTTACTAAAAACTTTTTATTTTTTTTCTTTCTCAATCCTCAAAAGAGTTTTCACCAGTTCTGATATTCGTATTGATACGCAAACTAGATGTGGTAGTCACGCAGATGCCAGGAAAAATAAACAATAGCTATTATTCAACCGCAGTGTTATAGTTCGTATCCTGTATAATTAATTTATATAATTTTGATTAATCACATTTCACTATCTACTTCCTAAAATTTTTACAATCGTTGATGCAACGTTTTTTCACACGGAATGTTTGCAAAGCAATCAATAATTACTTAAAAGACACTAAAATATTCTCAGCACGCTTGCGGCACTTTCCTTGAAGTCGTTTCTAACTTCAACTTAAAATTACCAAGCCTAAATAAATCCCTCACCATCCATTCATATATTCCTATAAATTCTACACAATTTTTCTGCTCGTGTCAAGACCAACCCGGCGTTCAAAGGAAACGTTCCAGCAACGTCCGCTCAAATGTCTAACTCGCAGTCACGGCGCGTTACTCGTCGATCAGCTTAAATCAACTTGACAAATCCCCCTCGTTAAAGTCACGTATCAGACACACGCGAGTATCGGCAAGCCAAACCGCATCACACGCGCAAGAGTGAGAAAGTGGACCGGACACGCAGCTTCTTCGCGCCACGAAAGTGGGCCTCGCGCGCGGATGAAAACGATACATGTGTATATATCCCGGAGAAGCGCTTGCACGAAATTTGAAATTGAAATTCAAGAGTTCATGCGATGCGATCGGTCGAGCGCGACCGGCGCGAAAGGCGAGTTTACTTTCAGTGCGGCGACTGATGCTTGTTTATGTGTATGTTTTGTCAGCGAAAACGCTTGGCCATGCGGATGATTATTGACTGGCGTAGCATGATTTCGTTTTGCGCTTGGATAATTGCTCGTGAAGCGGTTTAGGGTTGATTAAACTCTTTTTTCTGGTTGACGGTGAATTGCTAATTGTAAGGTGTGTGGTTTTAGATGAAATTGTCTGTCGCTAGGCGAGAGAAACTAAATTTTATTCAATTTGACGTTAAAATTATTGTCTTTCAGATTTGATAACATGGTGTTGAACACTTGCAGGTAGCAATATTAATAGCTAATACATGGGTAGGTTATGTTTCATTATTAATAAAAAATAATAAAAATTGATTAGGCATTATAAAACTGATTGCACCTTGCAAGTTGTCTGTCAGCATTAGGCCAGCCTTTTCTAATTTAACATCCAATCTTAACTGAATAGTAAGGAGCAATTAAACAACTGGAGTGTATAATTCTTCAAATTACATAGTATGATCTGATATTAAGATAATTTCATGTCACTTTCATATTTGAAAAAAAAAGTCAATTCTAAAAACTCCTTGTCTGCCTTGCATATATGTGAATTTAAAAGTCACACGGCACCATTATGAAACGATGTAAAAATTAAATATATTTATATCTAGTTTCTCAATGCA
Source organism: Eupelmus urozonus (assembly GCA_900480035.1). Lineage (NCBI taxonomy): Eukaryota > Metazoa > Arthropoda > Insecta > Hymenoptera > Eupelmidae > Eupelmus > Eupelmus urozonus. The sequence goes on along the minus strand of UELX01000285.1, from coordinate 7,063 downwards.
TTATCTAGAACACACTTTCAGGCGATGGATGGAAAATAAGGATGTTCTTATTTTTTTCTACAATAATCATGAAAAAAAGGTCGTGAATTTATAAAGAATTTACCAGAAGGAAATAATGATGAAAATTCCCACAAGCATGCTACCGTAGATGTGAGAAAATTGGGAGTTACCTAAGATTCAAATAAGCATACCAAAACTGGTAATAATAAGAGAAGATAAATCTAGAGTTTCTACGATATTATTTAATCTCTAAATTTAAACTAAAAGAAAAAAATTAATTCTCATTATGCATAAATCTCACAAAAATATTCTTAGAATTTACACCTCATCTATACCAAGCACAAATAAAACGATAACCCATATACGCTCTTAGTAATCGACATTCATTAGGTAAATTCCAGCGGCTCATCAAATATACTAATGCATCCGTTTACTTTCAGAGTGGATCGTTCGCGAGCCTAGCCGCATGATTCTTAAGCAGCGCGTTCGCGCGGGGAAAGCCGGCTCACATCGGCGGCGAAGGAGAAGAAACAGCTGAGAGAGTGAGCGTAAGAGAGCGAAAATGAGCCTTGGCATGCCCGCGGCCTTTATCGGCTGGAGCCTCATACCGCTCCTCGGCATCGGCTTTACCATGTTTCGCTACAGCAGCATCGATCCCGAGGGCCATCCCACCAACCAACGACAGGTGTTTTTTTTTTTTAGTCTTTTTTAAAAGATCTCGTGCTCTGGTTTAAGCTTTTTTTAAATGGATTGCTACGTTATTGAAACTTTGAATTGTGATTTTTTACTTACTGTTAAAAATAGATGAAAGAAATAGTTCGTGATTGTTAGAGAACTAAAAGAAAGTTGCACCATGTAAGATACGAGGTCACGAGTAGAACGCTTAGTTCAAGCCCGTCTACATTTCTCAGTCATTAATATATAGAGGCGGTCACGCTAAACAGTTAAGCATCGATCGTAATCTTACTTTATTAGTTCGTCAGTAGTTAAGATTCTACTCAGACACCATTGCCCAGATTCAACAAGATAATCTTGGAATCTTCAGCTTCCTTATAATCTCCCATATCGCTACTCAAACCTTATCAAGTTAAAACTTTTTTCAATCAATAACGAACGATTTGATCTTTTAGCTGCTACGCACGTACGACTTCATAGTGGTGGGCGGTGGCTCGGCTGGCGCCGTGGTGGCGTCGCGCCTCTCCGAGATTCCCGACTGGAAGGTCCTGCTGATAGAAGCCGGCAGTGACGAAAACGAAGTTTCGGACGTGCCAGCATTGACCGGTTACATGCAGCTATCCGAGTTCGACTGGATGTACCAGACAGCACCGCCAACTAATTCGCCATACTGTCTGGCTATGGTTGGCGATAGGTGCAATTGGCCTAGAGGCAAGGTGCTCGGAGGCTCGAGTGTGCTTAACGCTATGATATACGTCAGAGGCAACAGGTGCGTGTGAGATGTGTTGATGTGGGTGTGCGGGCGCTCGGAGAAAGTGGGGACACTGTGTTTGTGGGTTGTCAATACGTTTAAAAATTTAAAGTCAATGTGTGCCAGAAATTATGGCTCGATAACTGTACCTTAAGATGTATGCAAGGCTTAATTTATGCTGTTAATAATATTTTTTAGTGAAATGCATAACTATAGAAATTTCAAAATAGTCTTAGATAAGATTCCAGTCAAAAGTAATTAATGGATACTGTTGAATAATCACGAATGATCGATGAGAGTTAACGATAGTCCGAACAAGGAAGTGGATTTTTTATGGAAACATTGTTGCGATTACACCTTCTTTATAGTGTGCGCGATTTCGAATGGAGAATTTCACATGATTAGTGAATGTGCAGTGAAAAAAATACAGTTTCTTATAGCAGTTAATGAACTTAATTGTTAAAAGCAAAATATTTACGATTGAAATAATAATTCGATAATGTTTTCGAGTCTTTGTAAACAAAACAGTAACTTACCAAATTTTTTGTTTATGTAATTGTTTTATTGCTTTAAACATAAAACGTTGGTTTAGTGACGTACCTGTAACAAAAAGAAAAAAGCTCTTACTAAATAGGCATTAAAAGTCTGATATATAAAGTTTAAAATCATTATCTATGGTGATAATTTAATACACTTTATTTTCATAAATTTGCATCGAAATAAGAATTTTCTACAAGAAACAATTTTTCATCATAAATATAAAAGATATTACTTAGAACAACATAAAGGCAAGGAATGCAACATTTTAGCGCAGGATGTGAAAGTTTGTGCATCTGTTTTACTGACTCATTAGACTTTTAAACAAGTATAGACATTTCTTTTAATTTTGTCATGTTGATAATTTACTGAAATTAGTCAAATATTATTTATAAATGAACTATATATAAAGTAATATAGAAACGTAAATAGAATAAATTTTATAATTTTTTTTCAACAATAATGTATCTAATTCTAAAAGACATAATAAAATAAATTATTTGCAATATTAGTAATACCAGTATTTATAAAATATTTATAAAACAAAGTACTTCGAATTCGTTTGACACAAAATTAACATCTTTTTCTATTCCAGGCGCGACTACGACAACTGGGAAAGTCTGGGCAACCCCGGCTGGAGCTATAAAGATGTCCTGCCGTACTTTCTCAAGTCCGAAGATAACCGCAATCCGTATCTAACACGCACGCCTTATCATTCGACAGGTGGTTATCTCACCGTGCAGGAACCACCTTGGCGTACGCCTCTATCTCTAGCGTTCATCCAGGCTGGAAGAGAACTCGGTTATACCACACGGGACATCAACGGTGCCAACCAGACTGGCTTTATGCTTACCCAGGCCACAATGCGACGCGGCAGTCGCTGTTCTACTGCCAAAGCCTTCCTTCGACCGGTGCGTAACCGGGCCAACTTCCACATAGCCATGAATGCTCAGGCCCTGAAGATTACCTTCAACGATGACAAACGCGCTACCGGGGTAGAGTTCTTACGAGACGGTCGCCGACAACATGTTAGGGTAAGAAGAGAGGTTATCATGTCAACTGGTGCTATAGGATCACCTCAACTGTTAATGTTATCTGGTATTGGACCACGAGAACATCTTGAGGAGCTTGGTATCCCAGTACTGTCAGATCTAAGGGTGGGCGATCATCTGCAAGATCATGTGGGTCTAGGTGGTCTGACCTTTCTTGTGAATGAGCCCATCACTTTCAAGAAGGACCGCTTCCAGACACCTGCAGTTTTCACAGAGTATATTCTGAACGAGCGTGGTCCCATGACCAGTCAGGGAGTCGAAGGGTTGGCTTTTGTAAATACTAAACACGCTGATCCATCTGGCGATTTTCCTGACATGCAATTCCACTTCTCGCCAAGCTCCATCAGCTCTGATGGCGGTGATCAGATTCGCAAGATCCTAGCGTTGCGTGACAGCGTTTACAATACCATGTACAAGCCTATTCAAAACGCTGAGGCCTGGTCGATCTTGCCGCTCTTGCTCAGACCCAAAAGCTCCGGCTGGATCAGACTGAAAAGCCGCAATCCAATGGTGTATCCAGAGATTGTACCTAACTACTTTACGCACAAAGAGGACATGGACATATTGGTTGATGGCATTCGTATAGCTATGGAGGTGTCCAACTCATCGGCATTCCAGCGGTTCGGTTCAAGACCGTTGACCACCAAAATGCCTGGCTGCCAAAAGCATCCTTTTGATACTTACGAATATTGGGAGTGTGCTATCAGACATTTTACCTTTACCATTTATCATCCAACAGGTACCTGCAAGATGGGTCCCAGGAGTGATAAGACAGCGGTTGTCGATGCGAGATTAAGAGTCTACGGAGTCAAAGGACTGCGAGTGGTGGATGCGTCCATAATGCCGGAAATCGTTAGTGGTAATCCAAATGCACCGGTAATTATGATTGGAGAGAAAGCTAGCGACATGATCAAAGAGGATTGGAAGATGCTTAGACGCGAAGCGACCAGGTAGCATCAGCTCTTGAAGATATTATGTTGTTCGCTATGTGTGCAACTTCGTGTGACACAACTCATGTTAACTTATGTTGATCAGTTGAATTTTGTTAAATTCATGTTAACTGGATTTACATTTAAAGTATTTAGGGTACTTCCAAAGGTTCATATTATTTCACATTTTAAATACGTTTTGTAAATAGCGATTGCAATAGTTAAATGATGAAGCTGTGAAAAGTCACTGTTTCTGTGCAATAGAGTATTCGATAGTCAAATTTTGTATAAACAGAAGGGTCATTCAGATTCTTGAAACGTTGTTACGACTTTGAATCTAAGAAACTATCTTAATTGTTTATTACTCAAATAAGTCAATGAAAGCGTTTTTATTATTAAATTAATTTTATAATCAATTTTCTAAATGTATGAAAAAAAGTTTTTTAAGCGTGAATAATTTGATTTATTTGATTAAAATATCAAAAACTTTTACAGTTTTGTAAATAGCTAAACAGACTTATATTTTAGTTTTAAAATAGCATTGTGATGGTTATTAATGATAATCAAAATAGTATTACGATCATGCCATTATACTGCTATCAACAGTTTATTAAATGTTGGTACTTTGTCCTACATACGGAAATACAAACGAGTTATTAACGATAATAATCATTTTAATGACGCAAATGACGAGAATGCACTTTCTAAAGTTATAATAATATGATTAGCAACTATTAACTGGTAATTATTTGAATAAAGAGTGTGTAGTGCATTAATATAATTTTCCAATTTTTTTAAATATGAAACTTATAAAAAAATTAGTATAAAACATCAGTAATGTAAAGAGGTCAGGTACATTTTTATAAAAAACTGAAATATGTAAATATTCTCATACGCATAAGCTAATAATATATTTTACATAGGATAGTGTATTTTATCCAATTAATTAAATTATCTTAATATTTTATAAGAATATGTGGAAGTTCAGTGTAATGTGTTCTTACTATATTATATTTGTACAGTCGTTGTATAGCGTTTTTCTAATTTTTGTTTTCGTTTATGATAAGTCCTTTTCATTAGATAAAGTAGAATAAGACTAATGCCATTGAATTTCATAATAGACTCCTTGATTAGAAATTTTTAATATCAAGAGCATGCGCTTTCTTTTGTAAGACTAGTAATTTCGTCACGCCTTTCTTAGATTTTTGTTCAAGGTATCATTTTCACTTCGCTCTGATCAAAGCATTCGATGTAGATGATCAGAAATTAGTGTCTACAGAACAAGTGTTTCTTAATTAGTTAAAATTAATCTTTGCGTTATCTTGGTGACTTGTTATTAGTGATAGAAAAATTAAATTTCACGCTCAGTAGTCGCGTTGAATACGATACGTGTGTATCTTTCATATTGTCAAATTCTGATTTATCGTTGGCTTTTAAAGAGAAACTTTGTCAGGATTACGTGTAAAATTACTTTCACCACTATTGTCATTCGTATCTTTGTATGACTTACTAATAAATAACTGCGATAAGAAAAACCGTTATGCTTTTTGTAGGCATGCTGGCTACTGTTAAAATTCTTGAAAATGGTAAATTTAAGATTTAATGAAAAGTCAAGCAGCAATCTATATGTACACCTGTTCTCATTTCCAAAAATTTCAATTTATAAATCCTTCTTTGTTTTGTCTATTGAAAAAGGCTTTTAACGTGAAATTTTTAGGAAGTTTGCTTAGGAAATTGCTGATTCATTTTCGAGCGCTGACTCACAAGTGTTTGTAAATAGAAAATATAGATTTTAGCGCGTGCGCCTGTACTTTCTTTTGTGTCTCTTTGACGTCTAATTGTAAGGAAACGTCTTTTCTTTGCTATTTATATGTATATTTACCACCATTTTGTATAAATTTTTTACCAATGTTGAAATAAATGAGAAAAACGTTATTGTACATGCAATCTATTCCGCGAAAAACTCATCATCCAGACACATATGCCTTTTCAAATATGAATGATGAATGCAAACCGATCGATTCTCGAGCGCCGTTCACCGCGGGAAGTCAATTCTCAATGATTTACCGATGCACTTCGTAAAAAAAAAAATTGCCGGTGCAAATATGGGTAATCGAACTGCCGCTCGGCACACATCGATGCAGCATTAGCTGCGTACCCGCGCGCGATTTCGCCTTAATGAAATTCTCGCTCTTGGGGCTTTTGCTCGATCTACGCTTCCGCGTGGAAGCATCGCACGCGCGCGCCTTTCTCGTTCGTGACGAGGACGCTTTGGAAAACTACGGCTGATCGATAATTCGTGTTTGCGCTAAAGTGCCGAATTGCGTTGTCATTGTGGTAAACGCGTGTATACAGGGTTTTTCCAGACGCAGGAGAATTATTTCCTTAGGAAAAATCGAATTCACTTACAATTTTCGTAACTAATAATTGATGTTGTATTTATGTTTTTACGTCTTATCCATTTTTCTTTATAAAAAATTAATGTATATTTTACTATTGTTGTAACCATTTAATTAATATTTGATTGTCTGCCAGAAGATAAATTTTTTTGATAAAGGTCATTTCGTTTTGTGTTTATTTTTGTATTTGATAGATTTACGTTCAAATCTTAATTTTTTAGTGATCAAAATTGTTATATAAAAATCGATAAAATCTCTAAAGATTAGTAACATTACAAAATTCGTCTATTATTTTCTAAACGATTTCTTAAATCTCCCAACATTTCAACAGCAAGCCTTAAATTGCAAGTCACTCCCAAATTACTGCGAATGAATGATCCACTGTCTAATGCTACCTGACAATAATGAGACAACTGACAAATGCCACATGGAATCCCCGGATTTTTCGCATGAAGAAACACGCCTGACCGCTCATCAAATTTTTAGTTGCTTCGTAAAATAAAATTGGATTTAGCAACGTCCACCATCATCAGATAATGAAAAAAATAAAAAATACACTCTTCAAAAGATAAGGAGTAAATCCATGCCCAAATTTACTCCTTATAAGAAGTATTTTTTCAAAATTTACTCCATATAAGGAGTATTTTTTTAATTTACTCCTCATAAGGAGTAAATTTCGTGAAATTAAAAAATTTACTCTTTATAAGGAGTAAATTTTAT